>APFE030887325.1:73476-89629 GCA_000404065.3 Pinus taeda | reverse complement strand
AAGGAGTGAATGTATGGTGTTGCCCTACCTTAAGGGTTTGATAATAAAGAAGCATTTCTATCTATTCAGATCTTGTTATTCTTGGGTTTATTTATATTTTCATATAATTCCGGGTTAGATCTACAACAATTGGTATCAGAGCTATAACAAGTGGTATCAAAGCTATAACAAGTGGTATCGGAGCTATATTTTTGGGTTATATCTACAACAAGTGGTATCAGAGCTATATTTTTGGGTTATAGCTACAACAAGTGGTATCAGAGCTATATTTTTGGGTTATATCTACAACAAGAACTGTTGAAAAGGTGTGGATATGTTGGCAGGTCTCCTGCACAAAAGGTGCGAACCTAAAATGCACGGACTTTCATGTAGATAAAAACGTTCATATTATTTTTGGTCGATGGTATTTAGTCCGACGTTTTTTATCCTATGGTTTTGGTCTGTGGTTTGGCATCTAAAATATTGAACCCAGGTTTTGGATCCCTAGTATTGTTTCTTAATGGTTTTGATCCATGGTTTGAGTAAGGTCTTGACTATAAAAGAGAAAGGAGATCAGTTGGCAAAATACAAGTGTTGAAAATCTTAAGAAGAGCAAGATCTGAATTTTTGATAATCGGTTGGTGAGACATAGTTGAATGTGAATCAAGGAGAAACTGAAGCATTATAAGTCAGATCTACTGAGGAGTTGGGATCCCTTTGACGCATGAACGGATCTGTAATTTCGATAGTCTGGCGTATGTTTGAGAACTGATAAACTTTCTAAATACGGAGGTGCGCAGGAGTGACAACGGCGCAGTGCGGAGGTACACAACACTAGAGAAGAAGTAGGTGCGAAGGTGTGCAAAACCAGAGAAGAAGCAGGTGCGAAGGTGCATAGTTGAATCGGCGGAGTAGATGCAGAGGTGCGCTGAACAGTAGACAATACAGGTGTGGAGTTGCACAGACTCGTCCCGATAGAAGTGCGGATATCCACAAGTTTCCTTCGGTTAAGTTGTGGACCTTTCCTTAAATATATTTTAGCTATCTTTATCTTATTCTGCAGAGATCTGGGTTTAAATTGGTCTCTGGTTACTGGTGTTCTTTTCTGGTTACTGCATTCTGAGAAGTTATTTGTTTAAAGGAGATTGGGTGATGCACATGTACTTGATGTTTTGGATCCAGTTTGGAAATTTATGAAACATGGTCCCTGGAAGAAAGAGAAGGTAGTAGCCTTCTGTAGGTCAGCACCTACGTACTAGTATCTTAGCTAGTACAAGAGCTAAGGGTGTTGTAGCTCCCTTCCAGGAGAAGTTGGAAAACGATAGAGGGTTATAGCTCTTTGTAGGTTGCAACCTACGTACTGGCAAAGGACTACACCAGTACAAAATAATTGTAAAAGGAAGTTTCTAATTGAAAGAAGATAGAGACATATTGCAGCAGGTGGTTTTCACCCACATTGGGTTTCCACCTTATATCTGGTGTTCTTTGGTGTGACTATCTATGTTACTTGTTCTTGTTTATTGTTATATGGTTCTAACATATAGATTAATGGTTAACATTAAAATCTGGAAGGTATATACAAGTTTCATTAGTCAGATCTGAAAGTGTTTATTGGAAAATATTTGATAATACTGATTCACCCTCCCCCCCTCTCAGTATTATTTCCAACAAATGTTGCCTTGGGAAGCTTATTTATTTACAAATCGACCCTACTCTGATGTAAAATTGATAGATAAAGTAATGTTGTAATTCCAAACCAACCAATCAAGTAGTTGTGGCAATGATGATGCTAGGGAGTGCTTGAACTAGGACACAATTGGAAATGTTGACAACCATGCATGCACAAAATGAGTCTAGTTGTGTAAAAGACAATCTAGTTTATCATTCAAACTGAAAAGATACTCCATAAATACAATAACAGGATCATAGAAAGCAAACCATGTCTACTGCCTTAACTCCTCAATATATGCTTCCAACTGCAAACGGTTAATGCAAACATCCATGGGAAGCCCTATTGTTTCTTTTTTTGAAGGAGGGAGAATTTCCAAGAACTTTTTGGGATCTCGAAATTCATATGACTTAATTTGAACATCTATATACTCAATCTCCTTCTAAAATTTTTCAACCACTAACTCAAAGAAGCCAGTTTTACCCTTAAGAGGAAACTTTGAAGATATAAAACATTGAAGCACAATAATGAAAAACACCTCATCTATTTCAATATCCACTAACTAATCTCTAACTTCTTTTAAAACTTCACAAAACATAGCGTTTTCCACATACCCTACCATCATATTATTTTAGTACATGAATGGATCAGTGAGCATTGGAATCTCTAGATTGAGTTGGAGTCGCCAGGTGAATGTTTCAACCTCCATATGTGTCTGATCGTTGTCCACCATCAACAACTAGATCTGCAACTTGAATGATCTTTCCTCCAGAAGATCTGTCACCTCATTCCCCGACAACGACACCAATATGTTAGCACTTAGAATGAACCTCAAGGTTGAGAAGAGGCAATTCAGAGGTAACCCCAAACCAAGCTTTCGATCTAGAATCTAGCCATGCAATATTAGAGAGGACTCTCTCTTTGCCAACAAAATGGGGCTGCGATAACTAAGTCTTATCCTAGCTATGATGTACGGGGATTTGATTGAAAGTTGTGGGTCGAAAACATCAAGAGAAGGGACCATTGGGCTATGGAATCGAGGCTAGTTTCTGCCGGAAAACTTGGGGCAAAGTAAGTGCAATGTTTAGCCAGATAAAAGATGTAAATGAGAGAAGGAAAGAGGAGAAAGCCCGCTGACCTACATGCATCAGTCAAGGGGTGGATCTACGATGGTAACATTAGAAGAAAAAGAAACACAGGGTTACTCAACAAAGCATCAAACAGAGGATGGATTCTACAAAGATAACCACTACATTTAACAACAAAATCATTGTGAAAGGAGCATCATGCATGGATGGATTCCTAACACTTCCCTTAGATAATTTTGTAACAAGAATTAGCAGAAAAAACAAAGTATGTAAGTGATTTTACAAGGAGCACATGTTGCACATTAAACACCATGATGGATCCCAAATCTAAAGGGCAGAAACTGCTCCATTAAAAATAATATTCAGAAAAATATTTACACAGTCCAAAGAAGCTTTCTTCTGCTGAAACATTTGAACCCTTTACACTCCGAAATTCATAAAATATACACAATTAGCTCATCCCTATACTAAGGTAGTTGAGCTCAACCATCTCCCTCAGGATAGAATCGGTTACATTAAATTTGGACCAATTTTTTGAAAATAGGTGTCAAAGATGAACTCGTGTCTCTTGAACCATAACACCTGTTACAAAACTGGAAGAAATTTTGTAGATAAGGTCATGTTTGAGAAAAACCTCTTTCAAATTATTGAAATGTGTTTCCAGTTGCTCAGAATATGTGCCACAAAATAATCTCTAAAACAGGAAATCATTAAATATTTAAATCTGTAAAAATGAGTTGTAAAGATCTAGTCAAATATTCCAATTCATGACACCTATGAATAAATAGAAAGAGGTTTTGTTAAATGGCTCATGGTTGACAAAAACCTCGAAACCTGTGAATAAACAGAAAGAGGTTTTTTACAAATGGCTCATGGTTGACAAAAACCTCGTTGGGTTTCTCAAAATTACTTTCCATTTGTTTTAAAATCGTTCCATACTAAAATGCCTAAAACAGTAAAACAAATGCAAAATTTGTTTTATTTTAATGTAGGCTTCAAATATCACTGAATATCTCCCACATAGTAACACCTGTGCATAAACTGAAGGACATTTTTCTTATTTGGTATGTTATTGACAAAACCTCTTCCACTTTTGTAAAATTCATGTCCATTACTTCAAAAAATGATTTTGTAGTAAACTTGTCCTTGTGTGCAGCAAATGACCTCAAAACATGCATAACCAATAACCAATCATTCATTTCGATTATATCTTCTAATCCAAGAACCAGTTTTGAGCGTACAGTATACTGTTGGAAGGATATTTCTGAGTTGATTCTGATGAACATACTTAGGATATGATTTGGACTGAAACTCATGTGCAAAACATCTATGAAAACCAGACATAGTAAGAGCCCATTTTGATCCCTAGTGATAGGCTGCGAAGACTGAAACTAACATTGGCCTTATTGGGGATGGAAATTTCTTGGAGGTGTAAAGAACATTGTAGACCAAGTGCCTTATCCATTGGGAAATACGGTCACAAAAAACTGTAAAACTAGAAAGCTCATACCAGTCCAAAAACATATGCATACTGCAATATGTACATAAACAAATACTGAAAACTAAAATGTTGCCTTTGGAAGCTTATTTATTTACAAATCTACCCCACTCTAATGAAAAATTGATAGATCAAGTAATGTTGTAATGCTAGCCCAACCAATCAAGCAATTGTGGTAATGATGATGCTACGGAGTGCTTGAACTAGGACACAATTGAAAATGCTAACAGCCATGCATGCACAAAATGAGTCTGGTTGTGTAAAAGACAATTTGGTTCATCATTCAAACTGAAAAGATACTCCATATATGCAACAACAGGATCATAGGAACTAGACCATTTATGTTGCCCTAACTCCTCAACATATGCTTCCAGCTACAAACTGTCAATGTAAACATCCATGGGAAACCCTATTGTTTCTTGTTTTGAAGGAGGGAGAGTTTCCAAGAACTTTTTGAGATCTCGAAATTCATATGACTTAATTTGAACATCTATGTACTCAATCTCCTTCTAAATTTTTTCAACCACTAACTCAAAGAAACCAGTTTTACCGTTAAGAGGAAACTTCAGAGATCTCAAACATTGAATCATGGTAATGAAAAATACCTCCTCTATTTCAATATCCACTAACTGATCTCTAACTTCTTTTAAAAATTCAAAGAACATAGGGTTTGCCACATACCTTACCATCATCTTATTTTAGTACATGAACGGATCAATGAGCGTTGGAATCTTTGGATTGAGTTGGAGTCGTCAGGTGAACATTTCATCCTTCATATGTGTTTGATCACTGCCCACCATCAGCAACTAAATCTACAACTTGAATGATCTTTCCTGGAGAAGATCTGTCACCTCGTTCACTGGCAATGACACCAATATGTTAGCACTCATAATGAGGCAATTCCGAGGTAACCACAGGCCAAGCTTTTGATCTGGAATCTAGCCCTGCCAAACCAGAGAGGGCTCTCTCTTTTCCAACAAAATGTGGCTGTGATAACTGAATCTTAGGCTAGCTATAAAGTATGGGGATTTGATTGAAATTTGTCAGTAAAAAACAACAAGATAAGGGACCATTGGGCTATGGAATTGAGGCCAGTTTCTGCCGGAAAACTTGGGGCAAAGTAAGTGCAATGTTTAGCTAGATAAAAGATGTAAATGAGAGAATGAAAGAGGAGAAATCCTACCACCCTATAGGTATCAATCAAGGCATGGATCTACAATGGTAGCATTAGAAGAAAAATAAACACAGGGTTACTCAACAAAGCATCAAACGGAGGATGGATTCTACAAAGATAACCAATTCATTTAACAAAAAAATCATTGCAAAAGGAGCATCATGCATGGATGGATTCCTAACACTTCCCTTAGATAATGTTGAAACAAGAATTAGCAGAAAAAGCAAAGTATGTAAGTGATTTTACAAGTAACACATGCTGCACATTAAACATCGTGATGGATCCCAAATCTAAAGGGCAGAAACTGCTCCATCAAAAATAATATTCAGAAAAAGCTTTACACAGTCCAAAGCAACTTTCCTCTGCTGAAAAATTCAAACCCTTTACACTCTAAAATTCATAAAAGATATACAATTAGCTCATCCCTCTACTAAAGGAGTTGAAATCAACCATCTCCCTAAAGATAGAAACAATTACATTAAATTTGGACCGAATTTATGAAAATAGGGGTCAAAGATGAACTTGTATCTCTTGAACCATAACATCAGTTACAAAACTAAAAGAGGTTTTTTTAGATAAGATCATGCTGGAGAAAAACCTCTGCTGAAGTTTTGAAATTCATTTCGAGTTGCTCTAAATCTTTGCCACAAAATAATATATAAAATAGGAAATCATTAAATATTTAAATCTGTAAAATTGGGCTGTAAAGATCTAGTCAAATATTCCAATTCACGACACCTATGAATAAAATGAAATATTTTTTTGTTATATAGCTCATGGTTGAAAAAAAATCCTTGGTTTTCTCTAAATTACTTTCCATTTGTTGTAAACTGGTCTCGCACTACAATGACTAAAACAGTAAAACAAATGCAATTTTTGTTTTGTTTTAATGTAGGCTTCAAATATCACTGTATATCTCCCACATAGTAACACCTGTGCATAAACTGAAAGAGGTTTCTGTTACTTGGTATGTGATTGACAAAAACCTCTTTCACTTTTGTAAAATTCATGTCCATTACTTCAAAAACTTATTTTGTAGTAAACTTGTCCCTGTGTGCAACAAATGACCTCAAAACATGCATAACCAAGAATCAATCATTCATTTTGATCATATCTTCTGATCTAGGAACCAATTTCAGGCGTGCAATATACTATTGGAAATATATTTTCGAGATGCTTCTGATGAGAATACTTAGGATATGATTTCCACTTAAGCTCATGTGCAAAACATCTCTGAAAACAAAACATAGTAAGAGCCCATTTTGATCCCTGGTGAAAGGCTGTGAAGAATGGAACTAACAATACCTAAGTATTATAAAACCAAAGATTATAAACCCTATGTTTAATATATTAAATTCTAAATTTTACATAAACCCTAATATTATAAACCCAATATTAAACCCTAATATGATGAACTCAAATATTATAAACCTTAATATTAAACCATAATTTTGTAATGCCACAATGCAATGTTGAATAAATTGGAATGCAATGTAAATTGTGACACTAATTGTTGGATTCATTGTCACATTAAGACAATGTTTATCACAACGTGAGGTTGGACACATTTTTGTACCATTATAATAACATAATCTTAAAGCCTAATATTAAACCATATATTATAAACTCTAACATTATAAAACCCAATATTCTAAACCTTAAGATTAGTATATTAAGCCCTAGGCTTATAAAACCTAAGATTAATATTTTATAGGATAAGATTAATATTAAACATTGGGATTAAAAGTATAAACCCTAGGATTAATATTATATACCAGAATTAATATTATATACTCTTAGATTAATATTATAAACCATAGGATTAACATTATAAACCCTAATATTGATATTATAAACCCTAGGATGATAAACATGTTGTGTTGTACAACAACCCCCCGATTTCATAAAATTTTTCTTTTTAACTATAATATGAAATGGGTCCCTTTTATAGATGTGTAAATAAAATTGGTATCAACTCATCCTTCATCAAAAGGTCCAAAAGAAACAATATAAACCTTTTGAACAAATATAAATCGGTCTTATGACATAAATATATAATTCTTTATTATTGCGATAAAGCGATCGCAAGATCGCATATCGCAACAACAAGGGATGCATAACACAAAGACCCATTGGTTTACCCAGATCCGAAAAGTGAATAACTAATCGGTTATCAGGAAAGGCAAGCAAGTATAACAAAAGGCCCTCCCACTTTTCTCCGATGCGATATCGCTATTGGCAATTGGGGAATGTAGCACACACACGTTAAAGACACCTTTAAAAAACTCTCGATGCGATAAGGTGTATCGCCATCATGGATCGGGGATTTTGCAATGACACAAAAATTACTACCCAAGCATTTCTCCGATTGCGATCCGATAAAGCTAGGCGCTAATTTCAAAATAGATTGAAAAGGCTTGCATGTATTATTTTAGATTATTATTAAAATCCTTCCCATTCCTGATAGAGATTCACTTGTGATTATCTGCCAAAAAATCAAGCCACGCTTGAATTAATCATTCGGTGTATAAACGATATGATGGGTATTTAAAATGATTGACCGGTTAAAAGTGGCCAATTAATGGAGCAGTTATGCTGAGATCCCCCCTGAGATTGTGCCTGTGACAGTATTATTTTAATCCTTCATTATTCGTTAATTGATATAACTCTTTCATATTGGCTCACACCACCTATTCTTTGTATTACGTTGATTTTATTCCCTGCGCAGAGCTCTGCCGAAGCAACAAATTTAAATCAAATGGGGAAGAAATCCAAGAGATTTGTGGCAGCATCAGCTCTCGCAGTAACAGGACAATCTACCGCTGATCCAGGACCAAGCAAGAAGGGATTGATTTCGGACACTACTTGTCTTGGCTTTGGCAACACAGGCTGGCAAAGCATTTATAATCCAATTGAAGTTGAAGAGCCTGAAACGGTATCGGTGCAAGCTACTGCAGATTCAACTAGAAAGTCAGAGGCTTCCCTAAAGGACTTAGCCGACTCATATCTACACCGAATAGCAGCTCGAGAAAAAATTCTTCCATATACAGATGTGGTGCGATGGGAAGTAGAGGAAATCCCTGTTATGAATAGAACATTCTGCACAGTCGACAGAAGAGTCTTTGGCTCATTCCAACCTGATGATTTAAGAAAAATGTAGCACTTGCCTGAACCACAAAAGAAATACAATAAAGCATTTCTGGAGAAGTTCACAAGTGAGAATGAAACTGAATCAGCCCCTATTTGGGAATGGAGAGAGAACCTTGTAAGGCACAAACATGAATCTTCAGGTAAGTACTCTGTCGATTCATTATGTTCTCCTTACTGTTACGCGCGGAGCAATGATGTGTAGGATTTGGGGATTACATGATTCCGTAAAATTCACGATTGAAATGCTTCCTTTAATGGAAGCGGAAGTTAACAATGAGATAATGGATTGGGGAAATATATTGTCAGATAAGTTAGCCACTGTTATTCTTGAGTTTAGAAATAAAACTCGTGTCACCAATAGGTCTATTCCTCCGTTTTATTTTAGTGCCTATATTTTAGATATTCTTTGTTTCAACTCTGAATTTCCTGTACAAGTGTGGAGATGGACTCCACAAGACCCCATGCTGATTCACATTTATCACCAGAAGCTGTGGAAAGCACACTATAAGGAATACCTGTATCAAATTTGTAATGGTTTTATGTTGCCCATTTACCGTGCCATTTTTGACAAGCCTACCCCGAAGATTTCTTCACAAGCAGAAATTGACCTAACCGCTCTAGGAAACTGGTTCGAGGAGGATAAATTCACATACATAAGGGTTTTTAGTAGCCTTTCTAGGCCTCATGTCCTTCCTCTGTACATACCCGACAAGTTGTTGGCCCGAGAATTAGCCTATCAAATTACGTCCACAAGAGCAACCAAGACTCTGAGGACTTCAAAAAAGCAAGTTTGGCCTACTTTTCCTCTAAGATTCAGTGTTTATACTTTGCATGACTATAAGCACGTGGAGAAGGAAGCAGAGAAAATAATATGCTAAACCTTTCTACCATTCCTAACAGGCGATTTGATGCGAGGAAAGTCATCTACAATGTGCTTGAGCAGGCCAAACTCACAAAATTTGATCATAAGGAAGATGATTTTGATGACTTATTTTCTTCGACAGAGTCATTATTCCAGGTGCAAGCACTGGATAAAATGAGATATAATGATGAAGGGCTAGTAGAATTCAATAAACTCAGAGAATAGAGGTTGCAAACTCTGCCTCTGGATTTATTAGCTATTGCCCCGACGACACAATCAGGCGAGCCTGAACAACAACACATCGACAAATCTCCTACTGCATCAAAGATTCTCGAGAAAGGTAAAGAGGAAGAATAGGAGAAAGTACAGGAGAAAGAGCATGAGGAAGAGCAGAAAAAGGAGCAAGATAAGGGTAGCGAGAATATCAATGTGGATACCTAGATTGATCCAAAACTACTCCAAGAATGGCAGCAATTTACTCCATCATAAGCAATCTGGAAGGTCCAAAAAGTACCGATACATCCAAAGAAACAGATACACAGGATACAGCGTCAACAAAGGTTCCGAATGAAGGAACCAACAGCCTACCCCCTAGTACAGATTTAGAAATAATTCCAAAATATCCCTCTGATCAAATCATTTTGCAAGTAGAGGACATACCTCCATTAGATGTCTTTTATAGCCAAAAACATAGGGCTGTAGTGAAACGATAACGGAAAAGGAGAAGACTTGATCAACCTTCCCTGTTTCCAGAACAAACAAAGACAACCAATGTAGTTTGGAAAGAGGAGTTTGATCCTTTCGATGACCTAATGAAGCTTTCCCAGTATGTCGGAGCTTATTCGGTAGCCACCATGGACAACGCATTGGAAGTGAGTAATCTACTAAAACAAAAAGACCAGGCAATTATTTTGTTGCAAACACAGTTGTCTGAAGCACAACAGAAAGTTGAACAATTGGAACAGCAATTATCAACACAAAAGAAATTAAATAATCAATTGAATAAGCAGTTGCTTGAAGAAAAACAGAGAATAGACTCAAGCGCAATTCAAAAGCAGAAAGAATTATCAGAAGCATTGGCAAAATTAAAGACGATGAATGAACCAATGGCGAAAACGAAAGATGAGAAAATCGCTCAGCTATCACTTCAAATAGAGAAGTTCAAGAGTCTTCCATAACCTGCCGATTTTAGAACAGAAGTGCTACAGATTAATAAGGCATTGGTGACACAGTTAAGACTGTTATGCCATAATATTTCTCAGGTTGAACTCCTTTGTGATATAACGACATCAATAATCGATAAATCAATTAATGCTAGACAGGATTTTGAGCAGGCCGACGAGACCCTGACAAATTTTCTTGCTTGGCAAGACACCAGTGACGGACAGGCAGCAAATCTACCCAAAATCCTAGAATCACACAAGGAAATCCTATTCTTAGAATGGCAGTCTCAGTTGATAAAGGCAGGGAGAGAAGTTTCTAGATGTAGATTATCTACAAGTAACTTAATTGAATTAATCAATAACACTATCTGTCTAATATGATTTCACAATGTACCCCAGGTAAATTGTTATCAGCTAAGACATTGGAGCAAGCATGCAATCAAGAGTTGGAGAAGAATGGAAGGTTAATTGCAAGCATCCAAAGTTTAACTTGGGAAACCTATTGGTTTTTCTTAGTAAAACCATATAGCCAGAGAGCCGCCCCCAAGTGTCAACCGATGCGATCGGTTGTATCATTCCCGAGATACACAATGCCACATACTCAGCTCAGCTCCATTCTCGTCTTAGCCGCCCTCCAAAATTGGAACCGATGCTTGCAATCTGCCAACTCAGATCAAAGGGAGAACAGCCGAAGTGATGAATCATGCTGCCGACTACCAACAAACCTGCTATGGAGAAGATATTTAAGATCTAGCTGTACCAATTAAATAGCATTTTATTTTTGTAGTTAGTTAGTTTAATTAGTATTTATAGACCCTTTCATGCATTTAGAAAGGGTCCTCAGTTTTTGTATAAGACTCAAACCTGGAAGTTGCACTATTGTACCTCCGGTATATTTTTTATAAAGATTGGGCCATTATTCCAAATTTTAACTAAGAAGCTTTTATGTGGATGTGCACTATTGCCTTGATATGAAAGTATCTCTGAGTTGAAAAAAGGAATTCGAATTGCGATTGATATCGAGAATGATTTACAACACATATGGTACTACTATCTATGATCTAGTTTCATTTTTTATATGAATCGTTATTTGATTACTCTTGCTATCATTAAATATATGTATGTGTTTCCAACATCATTCCTTATATTTTTCACTATTGGATGTTTAAGGGATGTTATTATTTTAAACATATATGTATCAGTGATATATAAAGGATAAGTGTAACAATGTTTTATTGATTACTTTGTTCACCTATTTGAACAAAGTAATTATTATATGAATGCATGTCTTTGTTTATCAAATAGAGTCATCTATATGCTTATTGTGAATAGAGATTATCAAACGTTGCACTTAGAAATAGAAATTTCCCGGGATAGAATAGTTATTCATATTCTTACTTTTTAGATTAAATCATTCATCCATTACCATTTTATTAGAAAACCACTCACTCATCCATCCCTTTTTTATGGGAAATTGGTCCCATTATTTCCAGTCGGAGCCACCACACCAAACGGAAAAGGAGCTGCAATAAGGTCCGGACCGGGTGGTTTTCCCCGATGTTGTTGCAACGATTTTCGAGGCATCAACAAAACCATAGGATTAATATTATAAACCCTAACTTAAATATATTAAACCCACATATTATAAACCCTATAATTAATATTACAAACCTATGGATTAATATTAAACCCTAGGATTAAAATTATAAACCTTAGCATTATAAATCCTAGGATAAATATTAAGATTATAAAACCTCCAATTAATATAACAAGCCCTAAGTTTAATATATTAAACCCAGGTACTAGAAACCCTAAGTTTAATATACAAAACCCTAACCCTAATATTATAAACACATTATTAAACCCTAATATTATAAACCCAAAATATTATAAATGCTAATATTAAACTCCAATTTTGCAAAGTCGCAATGCAATGTTGAATAAATTGTAGTGCAACGTAACAATGTGAGAATGATTGTTGCATTGATTATCCTATTGTGACAATGTTTGTCACAATGTGACTTTGGATAGATTTATGTATGATTCCAACATCACAATTTTAAACCCTAATATTAATACAAATATTATAAACTCTAAAATTATAAAACCCAAGTTTCTAAACCCTAATATTAATATATTAAACTCTAGGATTATAAACCCTAAGATTAATATTATAAATCCTAAGATTAATATTGAACCCTCGGATCAATGTTATAAAACCTACGATTAACATTATAAATCCTAAGATTAACACTATAAAACATAATATTCTAAACCCTAAGATTAATAGATTAAACTCTAAGATTATAAACCATAATATTAATATTATAAACCTTATGATTAATATTTTATAGCGTACTTAGATTAATTTTAAACCTTAAAATTAATATTGTAAACCCAAATATTAATATTATATACCCTTAAATTAATATTATGAAATGTAAGATTAACATGAAACCCTAGTATTAATATTATAAACCCTAATATTGAGATTATAAACCCTAGAATTAATATTATAAACTCTAAGCTAAATATATTAGACCCAAGGATTATAAACCCTAGGATTAATATTATAAACCCTAAGATTAATATTATAATTCTCTGAATTAATAATAAACCCTAGGATTGGTATTATAAACCCCAAGATTGTAAACCTTAAGAATAATATTAAGATTATAGACCTTATGATTAATATTAAACCCTAAGACTAATATTAAAGAACATGATTAATATTACAAACTGTGACATTAATATTATATTACAAATTAGTTTATGTGGTTATAAAATAGCCATAGAACTTTAATGAATATGCTTCAAAAATTTTTTGCATAACTCTAGAGCAAAGATTCACATATCTCACTTTATAACTTCCACGAACTAACTTCCTTTTGGTGGAGAATTCATTCCAACATATAATAGTTTTCCAATGTGAGAGTTCATGGTTGTTGATCAGTATGACTTGACTAACTAGAGGGTAAAACTTGGTCTTATGGAGGATTACTTGACTCTTTTTTACTAAAACAAAATTTATTTTCCTTTTCTTACAAAGATTTCAAAAGGACTATGACTCAAATTCAATTATTTGAGTCAACAAAAGCCTAGAAGTATGAAGAACATGGTTGACTAAAGAACTAATAATAATATAAATATTTTACTTATTTTACATAACATACAAATTGATACAAGTATAAAAATAAATATGAAGACCCAACCTAGTTACTTTTCCAATAGTATGTCCCCATTTAAAACTTGTTTTAGATATTTTCCAGCTTCACCTTTGGATATTTTATATGGGAAGCAAAGGGTAGTGAGGGAGGTTCTTGCAAGGAATGCATTAAGGGCAGAATAATTCTTGAAAATATTAGGGAGATCCATCTACAAGTACACAAGACAGTATAAAATTCATAGGAAAAATGCAAGCCTAGTGTTGATCATCATAGAACAAGGAGGTTGTTCAAGGAGGGAGATATAGTATGGTAAAAATTGAACAAGAAGATGCTATAGGGTCTTGGTAATAAGATCAAGGCTCTACAATATGGTCTTTTAAGATACTAGAAAAGGTGGGAGATAATGTTTATAGACTCAAACTTGCTCATACATGTGCGTTTACTTAGTGGTGAATGTAGGGAATCTGGAACTCTAGGAGCCTTTCATGCTAGACCAAGAAGACGGACAAGTCCTACCTTCTATATAGTATTTGGTATAAGATGCTCAGGTATATTTAAAAGAAGAAGCAGTTTTGTAAAAGATATTCAGAACTACGAGACATGGTCAACATGAACCTTGGAAGATTGTTTTGAAAGAATAACTTCTAGGCAAGGATAAATGGTATACTTGAGAGGAGGCAGAGGAAAAAATTCCTCACCTCATTCATTATAATATTTTGGGGACCAAAAGCTTCACAAAATGTGGATGTGATCCAGAATTTATCATTATATTTTTTTTCACTAATCTCGATGCTTTCAAAGTGGAAAACATGGAGGGATAAGCTCAAAAGACCATTTTTACTTGCGGTACCTTGTTGGGGAAATTGGGGCCACCTTTCGAAGTAGTTTGAGGCATGAAACAACATTTATTGGGTGGGTAAAACTTTTATTTTTAAGCATTTCACCTTTTAGCAATATTATACACACATATGCCTTTCCAATGTCATAAGAACCGCCTCAATTTGAGTATATATGAAAATGTTATGTCACACAATAGTTGGTCTTCCTATTTTAACTACCATGATTTGAGAGAATGCCACATCGTGCTATATTATTCATGGAAAAGAGGATAGCCACATGATTATGATGAATAAGACTCTTCAAGAGCCAAAATTATAACTCTATCTAAGACTTGAGGAAGTCAAACTTAGCCAGTAGTAGGCCATAAGACTATGTTATAACTGAACCACTAGGAAGAAAACGGGGTTCCATGAAATTCAATTTCATTTTGTTGCATATATGAGCAGAGTATCCAAGAGTGGAGAGGGAGAGAGAAGACATAGAGGGTTTGTGAATTGGGCTGCAAATATCATTTATTTTTACTTGCATCGATTTTCATTCACATAAATAGAGTAGACATGGATGGTTTAAAGAAATATGTAGAAGCTAAGATGGATTTTTCAAAGAAAGGCATGGAAGCTAAGATGAATGGCATGGACGCTAAAATGGATGGCATAGAAAATAATATGGAATAATTAAAGATAAATATGAATAAGTTGCTACAAGAAATGGTCACTAATGGTGAAAGGGTAGTAAAGGAAACTCATGAGAACAAAAGAAATGTTAATCATGATTCCATAGACTCTAATGTGGGATCGAAGACCCATCATATTCCAAAAATCGATATGAGGAAGTTTGATGGCAAGGATCCCGCAACATGGATATTACAGATGGAGCAATTTTTCGAACTCAATAATGTGCAAAATGCACAAAAGGTATGTATTGCAACTTTATATTTGGAACCAAATAAGTTTTATGGTATCAATTGCTTTGCTTTCATAAACAAATTATCACTTGGGAAATTTTTACAGAAGAATTGATAGCACATTATGAGGATACAAAAAGAAACACTTTTTTTAGCCAATTGATAAGTCTCAAGCAAAAGGGTTCAATAATGGCACATTGAGGAGTTCCAAAAATTGAACATAAGGGTAAAAAATATTCCAGAGGAGCGTAGGATTGATGTGTTCATAGGTACTTTAAAGGATAATATCCAACATGATGTTCGCCTTTTGGGAACCTGATTCATTAGAGAAGGCATTCAGGTTAGCAAGAAAAATGGAAAGCAAAATTATGGCAACCAGGAAGCATACCACTCACAACTATAAAGACGTAAGTGTTGTTGCCCCTAGTCTTCCACAACCTATAAGGTTGACACCACAACAATTGGAAGAAAAAAGAGCAAAAGGGCTTTGTTACAGTTGTGATAGCAAATACACTAAAGGTCATAAGTGTGCTGAGAAGAATTTATTCTACATAGATTGTGAAGAGGAAGAAGAAAATGAGCAAGAAATGTCAAAAGAAGAGGATATACTCTAGGAACAAAGCCTATATGAAGAAAAAATGAATCCGACCATATCTTGT
>APFE030887325.1:0-52179 GCA_000404065.3 Pinus taeda | reverse complement strand
AAAAATATATTAATAACAAATAAAACCATTTTAATGTGGACAATGTAGTTCATAGATAAAATGTTATGTAAAATATTTTAAGGTCAATTATGTATATATTATATATTGTTTAAAAAAACTATGTATATATTATATGAATGATGAAACAACATTAGTTCTTAGACAAATTTTTTTTTTCTGAACCCAACAGAAGTCATGGAATTCCCAAAAGAAATTTTCCTCAAATGTAATTTGTATTATTTTGGAACATTAGATTTTTAATGATAATACAAGTGTCCATATTCTAAGAAAATTTGGGTTGTTGGTCGTTTTATTGAGCTAGTATTATTGACCCAATAGGATTTTTTAATAATTCTAAGTGATAGCCTGAAATGTTAAGAAGATTTGAGTTGATGGAAAGATCTTCATTTGATTAGCTCAGTTAAGATTTTTCTATTATGTATATTGAGAGCCCCAAGAGGGAATGAGAATTAATAGCTCAAATAGAAGAGAGCCGAGGGAGAGTAGGCTTGGAATTAGAGTAGACAAAGCTCAGCTGAGGGTTGTGTAAACTTGTGTCAACCTGCTATTTTGTGAAGTAACTGTAATAAAAAAGCCTTATTGCATATTTACTTTGTATGTTGGTCTTCCCTCTGGCCCGTGGAACAACCACCACATATGTAATCACCTGCAAGAGAAAAGATATGGCTACTATCCATGGTTTTGTGCTTAATCACATGTTTTTTCCTTGTATTATACTACTGTCCAAAATGGAGTGACGCGGAAGAGAAACTTGATATCAATAAATGCCATGAACTAAGGAAAGGAATCACTATGGAGCAATACGTTGAGAAATTAAAAGTCTTTTATGCGGCCACACGTCAACAAAATCACCCCGAAAATTAATAACCTGAGCAGATCCTTTGGTTGCAAATGACCAAGGCAAGCACCTAAGGACCATAAGTGTAGACAAGGAGAAATCAAGAACGACATATGAAAAT
The DNA here is from genome assembly GCA_000404065.3 of Pinus taeda. NCBI lineage: Eukaryota > Viridiplantae > Streptophyta > Pinopsida > Pinales > Pinaceae > Pinus > Pinus taeda. The sequence goes on along the minus strand of APFE030887325.1, from coordinate 51,199 downwards.
AACAGAGTCAAGGATTAAGTACTACCTGTGTGTATTCGATGTGGGCACTGGGTAGCACCCTTGCAAGGGGTTTGAGTGAATCCACGAGTAAACCAAGAGAGAATAGTCCACAAGTGATAGCGGAATAGTTGAAAAAATAGGTGAAGAATAAGCAATAGTTTGGAGGGTTGCATCCATTGATATCAGAGGGCTGCATGAAGTGGTATCAAAGCAGTAACATTTTTTTGGGTGTTTTGGGTGTTAAAGAGGAGGAGAGTAGTGTACATTTTAAAACTGCAAATGTATGGTTTCTTTATTGGGTTTGAATTAAATTTGTATTTGATTGTATTAAATGTTGGGTGAAAGTTTCAAAAAGAAAAAAGAAACTTTGATAGAATTGCAAGGTTAATGTGGGTGAGTTATAATGATTTTTTTCTAAAGAGGTACAAGCCATGGGAACTATGCATAGTTGCAAGCATTTTGGAGTTGATTGAGTTTTATTTGTAGCAATAAAGACAACCAAAAGTTTAAAATCCTGAGAGGGATTCGAGACTAGGATTTCAAGATATTTTAAAATATTAATGGTAAAGAAATCTGACAGGTAATTGGTCTCATATTTTATTCTTATTCTAGCATGAGATATTTGTGATTGCAAGTAGTAGCCATGACATGCAGAGAATCTATGAAAGGGGAATAAGAGCATGTGTAACTCTTAGATGAAAAAGATAATTTTCGGAAATGACCTTCTAGTGGAGAGGTTACATTAGAAAACATTCCAATCGAGGTTGGAAAGGAGGAGAGGATAGGGTAAGCCCTAAAGGAGAAGAGAAATAGAGAGGTTCTTAGGAGATGAGCTGAGTGCAGAAGCCAAAAGAGTAGGGAGTGCTCAAGTGGTTCCAAATGAGGGAACTAGGGGAATACTGATAGCCTAGGCTAAGGAAAAATTGGTGAGGTATTAGGTAACAAGTGATAGAGAAGACGTATTATAGTGGTTTGACTGTAGCTCACATTGGGAAAGAGGAATTGCACAAGAGGAAGGAGAGGATAACTACTCAGAGTCACCATAAAGGTTCAAGTGCAAGCCACAATGGAAGGAAGGAAGATGCCAAAGAAAATGACATAGATAGGAGTGTGATCCAAGAGAATTTTTACCGACAAATGGTTAATTTGAAAGAAAGAGTCAACATAATGGGATGGTTGTTGCAAGAGAGGGAAAAAGACCATAGATATGGTTAGGTGTTAAAGAGGAATAAGTTGAGATGGCCTCTGTTGTGAAAGAGGCTGAAGCATGCTTGAATGTTTCACTAAAGAGGAGAACAATCAAGAGAACTAAGTATGAAGGAGAGGATGTTCACTTTTGTGAACCTGGGCAAGGACTAATCCTTAGTGAAGATGATGATGTTGAGGAGATGACAATGACAGAAAATCTTATGGCCTGTATATAAGTTCCATGACAACAAATCATCCCATGAGCATCAACAGAGGCTTAGAAGCCTCATATTTTTAAAACTAATCATTTTTGTTCATGTGTAGCCCATGAAGGTAGAAAATCATTACATATTGTCATGAAGGAAGAGGGAAATGCTAAATTTTCCCAAAGGGATAGAAGAAATAACAGAGAAACATCTCTCTAAGTGGGTGAGATAGATGTCGAACAAAGTTCAAGTGCAATGCTCATGGAGCATAATGAAGAAATTGGGTTGCTAGAAAAAATGTAGCTAGAATTTGAGGGAGGAGGATGGCCAACAGGGGAGGAACCTTATATATGGTTTGCAACTAAAATTCAAATAAGTTTGTGATTTTACAAGAATTTAAATGCCCTGAGTGGAACGATAGCATATTTAAAGGCGCACATTCAACACACTAAGTCAGGGTATAAGAAAATGTAACTGTGGAATGTGGCCAATAGGATGAAAGAGAAATATATGAGTCAATATTTTACAAGGGTCTTGCAACACTTAGGCTAGAGGGAGACGTTGAGTTGAGACTTGAAGATCTGAGAGAAAAGATCACAACTGGGGCCAGAAAGCCTTCTTTTTTCAAACCTAAAGAGTGGTGTATGGATGTAGGTACCAAGAGTAATGAAGGAGGTAGACATCCATTTGCGATTGTTCAAATGATAGAGGAAGATGAAGGAATACCTTCACAAGACAATGAAGGAGGAAAAATATTAGAATCTATCATAAAAGTATATGAGACCACATTGCCTTAAACAAGAGCAAATGAAGATCCATACACTAATAACTCACTAGAGCACCTGTGAACAAGGGAAAATTGGCTAGCATTAAGAGCCAAAAGGAGAATCAAATAAATGATCGAGTACAACATTTAGATGCAATGCCAATGAATTTTGAAGGAGTAAAACTACTAGAGAAGTGAACTAGCACACATATATTGCTCAATTTCTAGATTGATTTTATATTTTTTGATATCAAGGGAGTTGACACAATGAATAAAATGTCTCCTGAATTTTATTTTTTTTATCTCATTTAGGGAAAATGGATGATGACAAGAATAAGAATTTTCCAACTGTTGATACTGGAGATTGCAACAACAAAACTCAGTTAAGTGTTGAGATGGGCAATGCAATTGACAAGATGTAGATGTTGATGAGAAATATGCCCAAGAAAAGATGCAACAAGAAGAGAAGGACAAGAAGCAGCAACATACAACTAACTATGCAATATTACCTCATGCAAGGCACGTGGGTTACTACATAATCAAATTAGGTACCTTGGAAAATTGAGTTAAACCATATAACAACAACACAACCTGACACATGGAAGGAAAGAACATTTCATATGGGAACAAGAGGAGTGAACAAATTGAAAGTACATGACTTGAAGGCTTTGGAAAATTTTAACATGGAGAGCATGATGCGGGAGCATTAGTCCCTAGGCAACCCATTTTTTCTAGACCCAATGGGGGTCATGGAATTCCCGAAGGGAAAGGACTTTTCCTTAACTATAATTTGTTTAATTTTGGATTAGTAGATTTTCAATGTTGGGAATTTGAGTTGTTAATTGTTTTGCTGAGCTGGTATTATTAGCCAAATAGACTTTTATAATAATGGATAATGCCAAGCATCGGTGGAAGATTTTAGACAATTTTCATCTGATAAACAAATGTCCCATTTGATTAATTCCTTTATTCCTTTAGGATGTTTTTATATTTGTGATTATTCTATATAGGGAGGGCTCTCAAGGGGAATGAGGATTGACAACTGAAAGAGAGAAGGTTGAGAAGGCTGAGAATTAGAGTAGATAGAGCTCAATCGAGGGCCATGTAAACTTTTCTAAACCTAATTAAATGTAATAAAAGGATCTTATTATATATTTGCTTTATATGTTTATCTTCCCTCTGGCCTGTGGAGCGACCACCACATATGTAATCATTTGCAAGCATAAATATATGGCTGCTGTGCATGGTTGCGTGTTTAATCACTTGTTTTAGCCCCGTGATATCCTACTGCACGAAATTGAGCGATAGGGAAGAGAGTCGATATCAATAAAACTCCCTCGCCTATGGAAGGGAATCACCGTGGAGTGAAATGTTCAGAAATAGAAAGTCTGTTATGTGGCCACACGTAAACAAAATCACCTTGAACAATAGTAACCTCAGTGGAAATGGATTTGGGCAAAACAAGTGATGAGTCGGGCGTGAAATCATGAATGGTGGCAGAGTTTGTGTGAGTAGAGAGCCGCAACCAAGAGAGGATGCTCGCTCGAGCACTGCATCAACGCAAACGCAATCCGTCGATCACTAAGGGTGATTCACAGCCGGGCTCTGTCCAATCACATTGCATCGAGTTCTCGTGAGAATAGTTGTGGAAAGTCTGTTTCACGTCGGATACCCCCGGGCCCCATGCACTCCAGCCAATCGTAGCACATCTGTTAACGAGGTAGGTTAGGGACGGAGTGTGCTTGTAACCCGATATAAATGTGGCCGTTGATCTCCGACTCACCCAGGTCGTCGGATCTCGGTCACATCTCGGCCCGAGGCACCGGAAAAAAGTCTGAACGAGCATTGGTTAGGATCATTGACTTCGAGTTGCGGTTGAGGTTGGCTAGGGCTAACGAGCTTGCTATTGAGCATTAAATGCCCGGCTATATGTGTTTTTGATAGTGAGAAAACACGCACGCGCGATAACGCAGAGGCGCGTTTAAATGGCGTGTGTTATCTTGCTATCTAAGAGACATGTAGCCGGGCATTTAATACCCGATAACAAGCTCGTTAACCCTTGCCATTGAGGTTGCAGCTGCAGCGTGGAGTGTCCACGAGCATCAAGAAGGTTTAGCATTGAAGCTTAAATTTGTCAAAACATGGGTTGCAAAAGACATTATGTCCCAAAGAATTCAATTCAACTCTAGAAGTGAGAGGGTCTAGGAGTGAGAGGGAGTAGGTCTTTCAAGCTCTAGTTTTGTAATTACATTAATAGTAACATGGGTAGCAAAGCACATTGTGTTCCAAAGAATTCAATTTAGCTTTAGAGTGAAAAGGAGTGGTAGGTTTTGTGACTAAAGGCATGGGATAATTGTTAATCTGTTTATATTTATTTTAAATATAGATTTAACATGAGTTTAGAGGGATTTAATTTTTTTCAGGGATCTAATTTTTTTCAAGTGTAATTTTTTTATATGAGTTTTTTAATTTTTATTTTGGTTGAGAAAAATAAAATTTTAATTTTAATGACAAAAAGACACCCTTACACATCACACAAACAATTTCAACTTTGATTACAGACAAACACCCCTAACACATCACATTATCATTCTAATAAATCTCTGAGCTCGATAAATATTGAAACTAAAATGTAACTAAATTCCTGCCTTTGGTGGCAAATGAGCAAGGCATACGCCATGGCAAGGAGAAACCGGGAACGACAAGCATTAAGTAATACTTGTGTGTATTTTGTGTGGGCACTTGGTAACGCCATTGCGAGGGTTTTGAGTGAAGTCACAAGTAAATAGAGTGATACGAATCCTTAATAATAGTTGCTTAATAAAAGCACTAAAATTTATAAATATATACAAACTTTCCTCTCCAATTTTAAACATTTTACCTCTTAAAAACACTTAAATATAAAAACTCTTACTGTATAATTTGGAACGGGTAACCTCTCTAAAAAAAAATACACCTAATACACATACTGTGAATTATTGAACCCACTCAAACCTAAACAATAAACTATACTTAAGCCACGTTAGTTATACTTGAAAGACCGTCACGAGAAAGTTCTGATGACAATAATAACATAGCAAAGAGTGTTTCAGTAAAATACCAAGATGAAATTCTAATAGACATGAGATGGTAGACGTGGCGTGGCCATTGCCTCCAAGGGTACGGCCTTTTGGAGTACCACACCAAACTTCTCCGTCATGTCAACCTGCTCGGTGCTCATCCCTTTGGGAGGTGCCCACTCGAATGAGTGGATGAGTGACCCCAACATCAGATGAACCATTTGAGTTGCCAAGGGAAGCGCCACGCATATTCTCGATCCGGATCCAAACGGAATCAGCTCGAAGTGTTTTCCTCTGTAGTCCACATGACGATGCATCTCATCATCAATAAATCTCTCTGGCACGAATTTTAATGGCTCATTCCAGATGTTAGGGTCTCTTCCCATGCCCCAAACATTCACCAGTACTCGACTGTGTCTGGGTATCACGAACCCCGCGATCTCACAACGCCTGTCTGCCCTGTGTGGGAAGAGAAGGGGAGCTGCCGGGTGCAATCGCAACACTTCTTTCACCACTGCGTGGAGATAAGGGAGACGCTCGGTATCACTTTCTTCCAACCTTCGATTGAGACCAACAACCTCTTCCAACTCGACTTGGGCTCGTTTCAATTTCTCAGGATTGCGAATGAGTTCTGCAATCGCCCACTCTATTGTCACCGCGGTCGTGTCGCTTCCGCCTGTAAACAGATCCTGCAAAAGGAATTAGACATCAGACAGTTTATTAATATTTTCACAATTCGATAGGATTCTGTGGGTATGATAGCAGCAAGCGATAGTGAAAATCTTACAGTTAAGTAGCCCCTGATGTCAGTGAGAGTGAATTCATCGCTTCTCATGTCCAGCAGAACGTCCAACAGATCCTTCTTACCATCATCACTTCGGTGGCTATTTTTGCTCCGCTTTACTAGTCGATCCTCGATGAATTTATCCATAATATCATATGACTTTTTCCTGCAGATTACCATATTACGATACGCACCCTGTAGATCCAAGAACTGAAGACAGGGAAAATAGTCGCCCAAATTGGGAGCTATGTGTAGCACCATCATTTTTGAAATAGCGTCTTTCAGATCTTCGGAAGCTTGTAAGTGTGGATCGAACATGTCGTTACCAAATGCCATGTTGCCCATCAGATTAAACGCGGTGTGGAATACAATATGCCCGATATTTACGCACTCTGATCCCTTCAGATAGTCTTCAAAGATCTGATGAATCATTCGATGTGCTTGATCTCTTCTGAGATCTTGCAGAGCTTTTAACCTCTTCACAGAGAAAATCTCATTGTTGGAGATGCGTCTGAGCATACGCCAGCGGGGTCCATATTGGCATAAAAGAAATGACGACTTGTAGTGGGAAAGAGCTTTGGATGCTTGTGGGACAACCCGGCCTGCAAAGATGTGGTCATGGGTATTGAGAACTTCCTTTGCTATGGCGGGAGAGGAGACAACCACAGTGGTTTTCATTCCGAGGGAGAGACATATGAGAGGGCCGTATTTGGTAGCAAAGTGGAAGAGAGATTCGTGGGGTTTCTTACCCAGCTGAAACAGGTTTCCCACAATTGGCCATCCCGGAGGCCTGGGAGGAAGCCTGCAGTATGTCTTCGACTTATACACGTCCAAGAGAAAGTATACGATGGCGCAGGTGATCCCTAGGAGAGAACAGAATAACATGCTTCCAATATTCATTGAGATTGATTAGATGCAGATGCAGATGCAGATGCAGGCCACTGCGCAGAACAGAGGAGAGAGATTAAATCGCATACAGATAGATGTTCTTTCTAAATAGGGAGGGGAATGCGGTATATACGGTAGCTCACGCACGAAGTTTACCTTAAATTTTTATCGCAACTTTGTTTATCTGCGAGACTCTCTGGAGTCTTTGGTGGATTTGTGTTTGAAATTTGTTGTTAAATTTTGATTTATATTGTTTAAATTGATTATTTTTATTGTATATTTATCATTAGTTTGTGAAGAGTTTTGAATAAAATTTTTCAAATTTATGGTAAATTTAGACTTGTTATTTGAATAAATCCCAAATTTATAACAAATTAGATGAGAAAAAAACCAAAATCTCCCTTATAAAAATACTGCGCTTTATAAGGCTAGTTTCTGCTAAAAATTCAGAGAGCTGACCCTTTTCCGATTGCCATCCCGTAACGAATTCCGTCCAATATATTCTTTATATTCTCCGTTGAGTTTGAGGCGATCGCAGATTTTCTAGAGAAGTTGAATTACAGAAGGAAGTGAACACTTCACTTTACATCGATCTTTAAAATATTTCAAAATCCCAAATCAAAATAAAAATGACCCCACATTCTCTCTCACAACCTTTCCTTAAGCTGCCGTTAGCATCTGTTATCCCTAAGAGCTAATCAGGCTGCTAGCATTAAATGACTGGTTAGCTGTATGCCTTTAACTTTATAATACACTTATAAAATTAAAGGGCATACAGCTAACCAGTCATTTAATACCTTATTGCATCTATTTTCTCCCCGTAAAAAGACATAAATCCAGACATAGTAAACGTGTGGTCCATCGAAACTTCTATTGAAAATACAATATTCCTCTTAGGTTCACATTTTTTTATTTTTTTAATATTCATATACCGACATTACGCCTGCAATTTGACGTTACGACCAACATATTTTGGTTTTCATGTAATTAGAATAATATTAAGTCAAAAGAGCTTAGTTAAAAATAATTTAAAACCTAAATTTGATGTTCGGCCATTTAGTAATTGCGTTAAGTGGATCAATGTTAAATCAATTTAAAAGTATAAATTTGAATGAATCCTCTGCATCCAGCCAAACTGTATATCATATTTTATTAAATGTCAGATATGATATAATGTGGTGCCTACGGCTGGCATTAAATTTGACATCTCAACTGCTCACATTTGACTTAATCTGGTGGCTACTATGTCTTGCCTTAAATTATTTTAACATCGGAAATACTTACGCAAGTTGCAGTGCCGCTCACTGCGGGGGGCGTCGCAAACTCCCACGTCCGAATCCTATTCATATACAAATCACAATCGCTAATCTCATATGATCCTCAATGAGGTTTTCATAGCGCACTTCAAATTTTTTAATTTTATATATTATTTATTTGTTAAATAGTAAGGATTGCTTATTTAAATTTTTATATAAAAATATATTGAGTGTTATTTGAAGTAATTGAATGTGGTTTATAAAAGTATATTAAATTAATTTTGATGGATTGAATGGCTTTTGTGATTTATATAAATTTTTTGAGGTGATTTGTCGAACGAACGAGTGTGGTTTATGGTCGAGACAAATTAACTAATTTTACTTAAGTTTTATAGTTATATTTATATTTATCTACTTTCTTGAAATATTATAAATATTAAGCTATACAAAAATAATTATTTTTTTAGAAAATAAATATTAATTTAAAAACTCGAAGGTATTTTTTAAAAATATGTGTTTTTAAAGAGTTTTAGAAAATTTTGATTTATACAATTAATAAATTTTAATCTTATAATTGTTAGAGGGGTTTAATGCATTTGTTTTAATTTTTTTAAAGAAAATTGCCATATAAATTTTAATTCTATAATTATTATAGAGTTTTGAATTGTATAATTATTATAGAGTTTTGAATGTAAGTGTTTTAGGGTTTTTAAAGAAAATTTAAATATTTGTGATTGATATATTTTGATTTTGTAATAGATATTTGATTTTAAATTTAGAGAATTTATAATATTAAAACAATAAGAAAAATTAGACAAGTATTACTTTATATATTTTGTTTTTTGGACATATGGTTGATTTAATTTTTTCTTTTTTCACTTGTATTTTTGCAAAAGCAAAAATGTCTCAAAAATAAAACAGTGTATTATTGGAGAAATGTTTTTACAAGTAAAAAATGACTCAAAAAGAAAAAAATGTATTATTGGAGAAATGTACGGATGGACAAAAGCACAAACTTCTAACATTGAAGATCATTTAGTAACACATGAAAAACCCCATAATATTCAATTCCAATAGTAATTACATGAAATTTATGGAAGTTCTTCCAACCAAATTACAGATAAAGAAACAACTGAAGTTAAGAAAGAAGTTAATGATAAAAAAAGGTTGAAATAACTTTGATTGGTTGAATTATGTGAGCTATGATGGTATCATAACTATGAAATGTAGTTATTATGAGAATTATATGATGATTGGACCTTGGGGTTAAGGGAATGGTTGTACTACATTACAACATGATGCTCTTGTTACTAGTGAAAAATCACTGGTATAAAAAGAGGCCAAGGTAAGATGGAGAAATACATTAGAGAGAATGATGGAGCCAATTCTAGATCATGCTAGAGAGATGAAAGATGTAAAGAAAGGAAGAGTTGTTACTACAATGAAAATACCATATTTTGTGTGTCAAGAAGATTGATCTTTATTAAATGTGAAAAAAATTACAAATGTATCATAGATGCAAAAAGACCATATATGCCAAAGTCCCAAGAGTATTCTTCATACACAAATCCTAAATATTCAAATGATTTTATATATTGCATATAAGACATCTTGAGAAAATTCAAACTGAAAACATGTTGGAAATTCCTTTCTTCTCATTAATGGTTGATGAAAGCATTAATTGAAGCTTAGAACAACGTCATTTTGTTTATGCAACCTATTTAGATTCAAAGAGTCTTGGGCAACCTATCTCATAGTTTATGAAGCTTAGGAATGTCATGAATGGAAAAGGAAAAATAAGATATGATAATGTTAATCACTTGATAGATAGTAGAAGCCATAAGCATAGTGATATGATAGTTATTTATACAGATGGAACTTCAAAAATGATGTTAATATTCCTAAAATTATGAGAAAATTGAATATAATAATAAAACAACAATACAAAATCCATATACACCATGATTTACCTTGGAAAACCCCATTTGGAGAAAAACCAACCAACAATAGATCTATTATTGTCTTTGGCTAGAACACAGTCAATTCAACAAACAACCTAAGCTTTCACTACTCAACTGTAGCTCAATACAATGGAGAATTGTCAAGCCTTTTAATAAATTCAACTACATGTAATTCCATGAGTTTAATACCATGAGTCATCAATACCGTGTACTTAAAACCACAATTGTTAACCAAACTGTTGACACAACCTCAACTATATCATTGGGTCAAGTTTATCTAACAACACCCTTTAAACTTGACTTGGGGTTTCCTAAACCAAATCCAGCTAAACTAGCCAAGTGAGCCAGCACCGCTCACCTCCAGGCCCCACCCAATCAACATTGGGGTTTCAGATTTTAGGCTTCTGAGATTTTTATCTTGTTGTCAATGGATTTTTAGATCCATCACATATTATGAAAAGTTGTATATCGACATTTTGAACCAACAACAGGGTTCATCTTCAGGATGCAGGAATGTGTATTTGAGAATTTCACATGTTGTACTAGCTCAGCATGCTTCATCATGCTCCCCTACAACAACATTAGGGTATTTGAGAATTTCACATGTTGTCCTAGCTCAACATGCTTCATTATGCTCCCCTACATCACCTAGGTCTACATCCAAACTTTACTAGGGATACACTAGAGGGGATTTACTCAATGAATCTATGACATATCACGTGAGTTCTGGGGCATACTAAGCAATACCCCTAATTTGACTACATATTCAAAAATATATCTAAAAATCACATTATTTAACACCCTACCAATATCAACCCAATACACCTTTTCAATTTAAAAAACCCCTACTTTCACTAGATATTGTACATATGCTGTTAATATAAAAACCCTTTATCCCCTAATATATGCTCAATATATTATGTCATTTCTTCCTCTATATATACCCCCCCAATATGAACCTACGTGGTATGATATTTCTCCTCCATTGAAGGCCCTATGTGATACACATGCCTTACTAAGTCTTACAGTCATATGCCCATTTACATGAAAACTTTTCAACTCCATTAATAATTATTAATTTTTTTTAGTTTTTGTTGTTATTTAGCCTTAAGCCATCATTCTCTCATTTCACCACATGTGCTTCCATGCAAATTTCTATCCTTTCCACATCACACATAACCCTTGCTTCCATAATGCTACATCTCACATTGTGAGAACCCCTATCTCTCTGGCTCTTGACACTTCAATCTTCAAGCATTATTTTGACTCTTGATAGCTTACTCACTTTGAAGTCTCAATAGTCTCATTATTGAGCGCTCTAATGGAACTCATGGCTATTTATGCCATTCTTCAAGCATCTGCCCCAAAGTTATCGAAATGACTAAGTTAAAATGCAAACAAAAAAAATCTCATATCTACCATCCAAATCCTCTATCAATCATTGTTTAGAATGACACTTATGTTTTCCTCTCCCTTAACATGGACCAAGGTGGATATTATCTCATCACACCAAGAAACTATAGTTTTATTTTCCGAAACACATCCACCATAGAATCAATGACATCTTCATATTTTCTTATCTCTAACAAGGTGGCACTTTTGAACAATGTCAATACTCTCCCTTCATGATTAAATTAATGCATGTACAAAGCAAATGATGTTGCATGCATTGCATTGATTATGCAGTTATCTCCATGTACAGTAGTCGTGTGTGCATTACATCCATGTCTGCAAAGCTTACTTCCCTAACATATTGACATTTTTTTTTACAATTTGGTAGAGGAGTACAACCATCACATTTCGTCATGAGTCTTCATGACTTCCTCGTATGCATACTCTCCTTTTTACAAGATGGCTATAACATATACTTTTATAAATACTAATCAATTCCAAATGACAGTGATGTCTTTAAAAGTATAAAACATATCGTCATGTTTTATAACTAGCAACAAGAATCATCATGGCTTGGTTTTCTCTTCCAATGGTTACTTGAGTCCACAATCACTCCACATGCTATCATTTGTTTTCTCATGGAAATATCTCATCCAATGCCCGGTAGTCACATTTGGCTCCTTTGTTACCATTACTGCCTCTGGGTTGTTAGCATCGGTGTTGGCTTCTTTTCCACATACATTACATAGCCAGGGCTATGGTCTTTTCCTTCTCAACTACATGTATAATCAATTCACACCATCCTTCACAATCTCCAACAACTTTGGCTATTAAGATAAACCGAGAAAATTCAAAACAATGGATATGAAAATTTTTGGATATAAAGTGTTGTTGTGGGCATGGTATACTGCATTGGATGTCGATTTATAATGCATTATTAATAGACCTCCATTATACCTTTTTTCATTTTTCATAGCTTTGAAATCTATGGTAGCCTTTCACTCCTTTGATGGCTTGTAACAAGTGAAGTCCATGAGATAACATATAGCACACTAGAAGGATCCATATCACCTTTATAACAAAAACTTCTCATGAACATTTTGAAGCCATTAGTTCTCAATAGTAGCCACCACTATTGTATTCACGAACGACATTACCAAGCTACTCTCTTCTTCCAAATTATGATCAAGTTCACTCAAGCTAATGATAAGTGGCAAACCATATTCTTGAGGAACCCTAGCACTATGATTCATCACCATATTGATACGAAAATAACAAGGCCATTGACCTTCCTTCATGGGTATAACTATGCATTGAAGCTTTCATTCATTGGGCCAATTCAACCCTTGGTAGCAGAGTCATTCCCCTAAAGACAACTCTTGGCTCTGATACCACTTGTTAGTATTCATAACATTATGTGAAAAATAAATGTAATAATCAAGCAATAATGCAAAAACCATGTACACCATGATTTACCTTGGAAAAACCCATTTGAGGAAAAACTTGCTAACAATAGATCTATTATTGTCTTTGGCTAAAATACAACCAAGCCAACCATCAACTAGAGCTTTCATTATTCAACTAGGGCTCAATACAATAGAGAATCCTCAAGCATTTTAACGACTTCAAATACATGTAATGCCATGAGCTTAATATCATGAGTCCAAATACCAAAACCACAATTGTTAACCATAAATGTTGAACTTATACTCCACCATTGGGTCAAGTTTATCTAGCAAATGATTGGACATGAAAATGACCTTCTTTCCTTTTTCAAAAAGGACATTCCAAATCCTATTATAGTTAATTGTGTAGCTTATCATGAGTCTATAGAAATAGTGGATGCTTCTAAGAAACTACCTCAGCTATTATATGTATAACAAGTTGCAAACAAAGTGTATTAATGAGTTCAAAATTCACCAAAGAGAAGTAATGAACTGAATGATTGTTGAAAGTCATGCAAAATTAATATTCTTGTTATTTTAAAAATACATTTAGTAAGATGGTTATTTAGGGGATTTAATTTATTATATGGCTTGTGAAGCTTATGACTGCAATATTCACTTTTTGAGAAAATGAAAGGAAAACTTCATCATGGTATGATTGCTGCCATTAATGTGTGTTGCGATGTTGTAGATGTGTTGTTGGTTGGCATTGATTTCAAACTGGTAGCATGGGTTGTACGAGAGTTGGTTAGCTCTTCTATGTTTGGTTACATGTGGCTTGTACATGTTTGATGCGTTGCATTGGTTTTGGCATGTCTACTAGTATGGAGATGTGATTTGTAGGTGTTATGTATAGAATATGAGAAGAGGATGTCACGGTCCTCATGATCTTGTTGTTGTGATCATGTTGTAGCATAGAGTTCGATGATGGTGTGTTACACTTTCCATGATGATAAATTGTGCAGAGGTGTTGCATGGCCAGTCCAAAATAGAGATGTGATAACCTCATTGTTCATGATGTCACTACAAGTGTTACTCTTTGTTCATGATGTTGCTACAGAAGTTAGATTTGAGGAGCTTTTCTTATTAGGTCTCCATGTATCGGATTACGTCTTCATGTTGATTATATGATACATAGGGTTTGGAGAGGATCTACAAGAGGGGGGATTTTTGAGGTGGTTATATAGGTGCGGGAGGACGTCTGAGAAGTTTTGGAGTTGCATACTGATGGCAGAGTTGTTGTGGAGTAGTTTCACATCCCAAGTGTTAGTATCGTTGTTAGCTGGCATCCAAGTCAACCTATTTTGACTGGTGATGATGCTGGTGATGTGGAAATATTTTGGTAAAGTGTTGCAGTTGTGACAGTGGCTTCAAGAGCTCCTATAGAGGTGTGTCAAGCTCCGGAAGAAGTTTGGGTAGATTCTGGGGGGATTTAATTGGTTTTCACCCATCCTCTACCCCAATCACATGGAGCAAACATTGTGCATGGGGTGGAAGGGATCCAACCACAAGGAAGAAGGCTTATCCATGCGGTTGTAGCTGAGATCCAGTAGTTTTGTGCATGTAGTTGAGAATTTAAATAGAATTTATTTGGATTCCTTATGCAACTCAGCTAATTTTGGTATTGTGGCAATGTTTTGGATAGGAACTTTCCAGTATATTGTCAAAAATGGTAAGCGGGCTTCTAGAAGTTGGTTAAACTTGAAAATATCCATCATTTAATGGAGAGAGTGAGTCAAGGAGTTGGATCTAAGAAAATTCAGATGTGTGAAAAGAATTGTTGAGCACTCCATTACCTAAAACATTTATTGAATTAACCATCTTATAAAATGCTAAATAGAGAAAGGATTTTATTTCATTTGATTGGTTGTCTTGAGAATGTGTGAGCATTCCATTATGAGGTCATTGTGAGTAAGTAGATATTGCAGCAGCTACTCACACAATATTGCAGAGATATATCAAAGTTATGTATGTAGAATTCATAGAATGGTTTGAGGAAAATTTCAGAGCTTTTATTTTGTGGGTGACAATATTTAGAGACGAGAAGAAATGGCAACTTACGGTCTGCTAAATGGCAAATTTTTTGGTCTGAGAAGAAGAGAAGAATTTCTCTATTTGGGTAGAGTTTTTGGTTCAAGTTTTATGTGCATAACGATGGTGTTGTTGGGTTACTCATATCGAGTAGATTGAGCGCCCAGTCTAAAAATGTATGAATCATAATTCGTATGGAGGAATTCAAGGTATGAAGACTTCATAATATACAATGATTGGGCATATTCATAAGAAGGAACAAATTACTCCATCCAATTAGTGTTTGATAGTCCAATGGGTGTTGGGCAAGGATCGTTTGTCGTGGGTGCTTCTAGCAGATAGATTTCTGTAGATGCATGAGAGAAAAGAACTTCCTAACTGATAGGTGCCAACATGTTGTAATGTAAACCAAATCGTTCGACTTATGGGTACAAGATAATCCATGTAAAATCTTGTTCAGCAGATTAATAGAATAATTGAGCAACGCAACAATAACATGGTGGTTTTCTCCCGAAAGGGTTTCTACTAGAAATACTTGTATCTTCATGTGTGTTTATTTGTGTTGATGCTTTCCATGGTTATTGTGATTTGATTTTATTGTTGCTTTCATGTTTTGATAAGATAATATTGTGGATGTGTGTTGCAAATTGTTATTCTAAAAATAATATAAAGTCCTTCACTACTAATTCACTCCTTATCTTAGTAGTGATCTAATTTCCAACAATTGGTGTCAGAGTCGGTGATCTTCAGTGAAGCTTGACTGCTTGGAGAGTATATCATGGATCATGGCCAGAAGAAAGAAGAGGATGGGTCAAAATACAAAGAGTTTTAAGGAGGAAAAGAATAAGTCCCTTGCAAATGAAGTAACAAATTCCAAAATCTCAGCCAAGGAAATATGTTGAAAGAGCTTTTGAATTATGATTATAATGGTTCTATTGAGTTATGTAGTGAAGAGGAGAATGATGTTTCTCTTGTTAAGGTTGAATATGAATTAACAATGGTTGTAATCAAAGAATTAGTTGTTGAAGTGGATACACTAACAACTACATGTAGGGATCATGAGAAGCTATTACATATTTGTGATGGAAAGGACAAAAATCTCAAGGAGGAGATCACTACCTTAAGGACCCAACTGGAAGAATAAATCATAATCGAAGAAGTAACATGAAACAAGTATCTAAAGGAGAAGAAAGACTATTTAGAAGCACTCGAAAATGTAATAGACAAATTGAGAAAGCAGCTTCAAGGAAAAGACCAATAGTTGGAAAAAATTAAGAGCAGCATAATAGTGAACAGATCTAGCCCTAGCCTTCAAATAGGAGAGAAAAAATTGCATGAAGGAAATATCAACAAAAAAACCAAAGAAGCCCACATGACAAAGGTTGTGAGCAATGATGATAATATTAGAGTAAAGAGGCAATGAATTCATCACTAACAACAATGAAGAGAACTGAAATGAACTTTTGTGTCAAGAAGATCATATGCTCCTAGAGTTGATAGTAGTAGAGCTCAAAGAAGGAGTCAGAACTCATTTTCCCCCTTGATGAACGAGATTGAGTGTTTCAAATTTTACAATTTTTGACATGTGGTAGCCATTTGTAGGAGAAAATTGGACACATCTATGCAACAGATTGGACAACAAAGAAGAGGATCCTCTTTCAAGTATACAAGTTTGTTTAATGTTTTATGCTATGCTTGTAACCTATTTTTCCACAAGGCCATTGATTGTAGATCTAGTACGAGGAGATGGATATCTAGCATGAGCAACAAAAGATTAAATCCTTTGGATTCATATATTGGTCATATACAATGTTATGTGTGTAAAAATTTTGGGCACATGGCCAAAGATTGTAAGACACCAAGATCCCTTGGGTCATTTAGTTAAAAGAAATAGACAGAAGAAAGAGCTCAACTAGGGAACCAACCAAGAGCTATGTGGAACAAAAAGGAGGAGAATTTAGGAAAGTGTGGTATTGGTCTTTGTTCATGTGATGATGATGATAAATTGTATATTAATAGCAGATGTTAACAACATATGTTAGGAGATAGAAGAAAATTTTACTTCTTGAAGAGAAACTAGAGTGCCTATGTTGTTTTTGAAGGGAGTGAACTAGCGAGAGTGTTGGGAAGTGGTAAGGCTAACCTTGGTGAAAAGAGGACCAATGCAGAAGATGTATGGCTCATTGAGGGTCTAAAGCATAATATTCTATAAGTGAGCCAAATGGTTGATGGAGGTAAGGAAGTGATCTTCAAGTCCAAAGTTTGTTTCATCTGGAAAGAAGGATCAAAGAGGGTGTTTGCTAAAGGATTGAAGACACCAACAATGCTTATGTGTTGAAGGGAAGAGTAAGTAAAGAAAGGAGATCAAAGAAGTACCCTTCATCATCAGATTATGAGTAGAAGAGGTCAACACATATTACAATCTATTCTAGCATGGTAGATCATTTAGAATGCAAAATGAATATGAGGACTTCATAGGCTTAGGGGAAGTATATGGAAAATCTTGTTTTGCATGAAGTTAGGATGTAATTTCAATGACTCTAATCATTTTGACTATGATTTCTTGATGATGGATTTTTTTTACTGATGTTGTTTTGCTAAGGTTATTGTGATCAGGAAGAAGCTTGACAAAGTGTGATGCCACATGCTCAAGGGGAGAATCTCATATGCTTCTAATGATTTTAAGTGATATTGATGGCACCATGGTTCCTTGGAGGAGTATATTATATGTTCCCTGCTATGTGCTTATCTAACATGAGGTTGTTGCTTCCTATATGAGTTGACATGTAGTTGGCATGTACTATGCATATTAGTTTGATGATATTATGCATGTGATGTTTCTATGGAGATTAGTATGATGATGGATGATCTTTATATTTATTATTTCATGTACTTGTTTACGTCATGCATATAGGTGAGCCATGATGATTGACATGCATTGCATTGAGTGCTTATTTCAGCCATGCATTATGATGCTTCATCACTTGGTTTCATTTTATCAATAGTATCTCTCATTGATGAAGCCTTGTATTATTCTCATGAAATCATGTATTCTTTTTGTAAAATAGTTGGTCTTGGTCATAGAGTTATCAGCCATGTTATATGTTGAGTCATGAGAGTGGGTGCAACTATCTATAGGCTTCTTGGTGTAATTGTGCGACCATGTATTATCTTTTTGATATTCATGTAATAGGTCTATGAATCCCTATACTTTATTACATATTATTTGGTCATAATCATTGGTTCATGTAGAGTAGTCTCTTGCATGTGGCAAGCAAGAATTTCCAGTGATATATATATCAGTACGCATTCAACCATGGAGATGTTTGTATTCAATGAAGTATGGTTGGTCATACTGTTGTGACCCTGTCATTATGTATTTGCTGCTACTATGTCTTCTTCAGACAGATGTTGCTTCTTGATTGTCATTGTTGTTTCTGATTATGAGTTTTTTTTCACTAGATAGTACAGTGTGGAGATGCTGATATGAGATAGAGAGTCTGTATATGTTATTGTTTTTCAGGAGCTGATTGGATATATGTTGCTGCTAGTATAGAGTTTACTAGAGCTGCTACTACTAGTTGACCACATTATGTTGTTGCTATTTGTTGGTGATTTGATCTGCTACTACTATATGACATGGAACTTGCTACTGATAGGATATGTATATTGTTACTTTGGTGTGTTGTTGATTAAGCATGGCTTGTGTCGCGGGGAGGTTATTGCACATATTTTTCAACCATGTGGAGGAGTGTTGTTATTATTCTCATCTTTAAGTCTCACATTCCATTATTCATAACCGACATATGATAATGAGTGGAATTTTTCTTTTTTTCTGTTTTTATGGATCTCATTGCATGGAGAGGATCATATAACATTTGCACTCGATATGTTTATCCCTTTTTCCATTGATGTCAGAGGGGGAGAATGTGAGGATGGAGATCAATTTTCATAGGACAATTTAGATGGTTGGATCAATTGGGGTCACCATTAATGCCAAAGGGGGAGATTGTTGGCATTGACGTGTCTTGCAGTCAGTTACAGAAGTGTTCTTGGCTAGCATTGATGTAAACTTGGTAACATGGGTTGCAGGAGAGTTGGTTAGCTCTTGTCTATTTGGTTACATGTGGATTTTACATAGTTAATTTGTTGCATTGGTTTTGGCATTTCTACTAGCATGGAGATGTGATTTGTATGTGTTGTGTACATAGTGTGAGTAGAGGATGTCATGGCCCTCATGGTCTTATTGTTGTGATCATGTTGTAGCATAGAGTTAGATGGTGGTGTGTTACACTTTCCATGATGACCAATTGTACAAAAGTGTTTCATGGCCTGTGCAAAGTAGATATGTGATGACTTCCTTATTCATGATGTTGCTACAGGTATTACTCTTTATTCATGATGTTTCTACATGAGTTAGATTTAAGGAGATTTGCTGATTAGGTATCCATGTCCCCAATTAGGTGCTCATATTGATGATATGATAAGGTTTGGAGAGGATATACAAGAGTTGGAGGATGGTTGAGTTTGTTGTATAGGTATTGGAGGATGTATGACATGTTTTATAGTTGCATATTGATGGCAGAGTTGTTGTGGAGCATTTTGATGGCCCAGGTATTAGTATGGTTATTGGTTGGCATCGAAGTCAACCTAGTTTGATTGATGATGATGATGATGGTGGTGATGTGGAAGTGACTTGGTAAATTGTTTTATAGGTGACAATGTCTTCCAAAGGTCCTATAGAGGCTTGTTAAGCTCTAGAAGAAGTTTGGGCAAGTTGTGAGGGGATTTGATTGGTATTCTCCCCTCCTCTGCTCCAACTGCATGTAGATAAACTTATACATGCAGTTGAAGGACTCCAACCACATGGAAGAAGGCTTATCCATGCGGTTGAAACTGAGATCCAACAATTTTATGCACGTGGTTGAGAATTTAGCTAGAATTTCTCCAGATTCCTCTTGCAACTCAACTAATTTGGTTATTGTGGTGATGTTCTTGATTGGAAATTTCCTATATATGGTCGAAAAAGTTAAGGGAGTTTCTAGAAGTTGGATAAATTGAAAATATCTATCATTTAGTGGAGAGAGTGGCTTGAGCAATTCAAAGAGCTGGATCCAAGAAAATTCATATGTGTGAAAACAATTCTTGAGCACTCCATTACTTGTAGCATTTACTGAGTTAGCCATCTCAGAAAATGTTAAATAAAGAAAATATTTGAGTTCATTTCATTGGTTGTCTTGATAGTTTGTGAGCATTCCATTGTTATGCCATTGTGAGTGAGTAGAGATTGCAGTAGCTACTCACACAATATTGCAGAGATATATTAGAGTTATGTATGCATAATTCAGAGAATGATTTGAAGAGAATTTCAGAGATTTTGTTTTGGAGGAGATAGTGTTTAGGGAGGAGAAGAATTGGAAGCTTATGGTGTGTTAAGGAGCAGAGTTTCTGGTGTGAGAAGAAGAGAATAATTTTGCTCTCTGAGCATAGTTTTTAATTAATATTTTATGTACAGAACAATGATGTTTTTAGGTTGCTCATGTTGAGCAGATTGAGAGCCCAGACTGAAAAATGTATGAAATGTGGTTCACATAGAGGAAATGAAGGAATGGATTCTTCATAGTAAACAATGATTCAATGTATTAAGAGAAAGGAACATATTTCTCCATCCAATCGGTGTTTGATAGTCTAATGGATGTTAGGCAAGCATCATCAAACATGGGTGCTTCCAGCGGATATATTTTCATAGATCCATGAGAGAAACAAACTTCCTAACTAATAGGTTTCAATATATTGTAAAGAAAGCCACGTCTTCTGGCTTATGTGTATAAGATAATCCATGTAAAATCATGTTCAATAGATTAATAGACGAAGTGAGAAACGCAACAACAAGAAGGTGGTTTTCTCTTGAAAGGGTTTCCACCAGAAATACTTGTGTCTTCATGTGTTTTTATTTGTGTTGATGCTTTCCATGGTTTTTATGTTTTGAGCTTATTGCTACTTTCATGTTTTGATAAGCTAATACTATGGATGTGTGTTGCAAATTGTTATTCCTACAAAAAGTTATAAAATTGATATAAATACCATCACTAGTGATTCAACCCCCCCCCCCCCCGCCCCCAACCCCCCCAGTAGTGATCTAGTTTCAAACAATGATAAGTTATGAATTTACACCATTGAACATGAGCTTTCAAGAAGAGAATGTAGACATTACAAGTATTGGATTAACTCTTGTAGTAACTGCAAGTAAATTGTCTAGATAGTTTTTGAGAAAAGAAACATTCATAGAAGGTACAACATATATTTAAAAAAAAATAAGTGATTCTCAATATGGATATAATGAAATTAAAAACGAAGAGGTAGTCATAGATAAACATGAGAAAAATACATCTATATAATAACTATATATATTTATTATATGGATGTAATGAAAAAAATTATGAAGTAAAGTCCTACTACCACAATTGGTTGAGGATGAGCCTCGTTAGCAAGGTGACCCAGGATCAAACCTTATGGGGGATGGTTGTGCCCTTTGCTAGGGGGAGGTGTTGGTAGGAAACGTTCCCTTAGGCAAGGGTTGAAAACCTCAACAGAGAAAGAAAAAACAATCAACAAAGAACACTAAATCAAGCATGTAAAACATTTGAACTATAAAAGTTGGACTCAGAGACATACCCGAGGGTCCTACGTTTGAATTTGTTCCTGTAGGGTCCAAACCCTTTGCTTCCTACATGATTTTTAGACCTTCAAATCAATCACATAAGCATATACATAATATATAATTCAACATGCATGCATAAGAATATGTTAGATCATCATATATAACAATTTCGATTATTATTCATATGATGACAAAATATATTAGGAACAAGACATGAGCTTCTTTATTGATTAACAATAGTAATCACATGATAGATACAACCTGATACAGGCCAAAGACACTGGTGAAGCCTTCCTCTGGATCCATGCAATCTAAGCCATAAAGACAACCTCTCTAATAGGTGCAGGAATGTGCTAGATAAGAAGGTTGAGCATCTATGCAAAGGAAACTAGGGTTTCCTAAAGACTGGGAGTGCAGGAGGCACAGGAAAAGAAGACTTGATCTGGGGCAAACTGAGTATAATGTCAATATCTCTATTCTGTTATGTGTTAGGCCTACCCAAGGGGTGTATATATACCACCTCAAATTGGTTATTTCAGTTAGGCCACGGGCTCCTATAGGTGGACTCTTAGTAAAACCCATAAACCCTGCTCGAAAAATAGCATTTTATTTTATTTTTTCATATTTAAAAATGTACACGTGAGTATAATGTTCTGGGACCCTTGTATGTACACACTTTTGTGTGGGGAGAGTCGCGTATAGAATTTGAAATATAGTTTTTTAGTATAAAGTCAAGTATGCATGGATAAAGGGACTTCCCAAGGTCATAAAAGAGCATCAGGTCTACAGGAGTGTTGAATGATGCTATAACAAGAGGAGAAATGCTAAAAATATAGTCAACTAAGGGTTGGTGTGCCCCAGGTCGAGTGCGATCCCTGAGTGACTTTGACAGCTTAGATGCCCCTGGGTCATGACTCCTCAAGCCACAGGTCAAGCCTGAAGGATCACAAAAGCTTGACAAACAAAAAATATATGCAAGAAATTATGAAACCTCATGTTGAAGGCGCACAAGTGAGTTGTCAACAACTCTTACAAGGTTATATTGAGTCTCTCATAGGCTCTTTGAATGAAATATTTGCAAATATTCAATATTCGTGAGAACAATTTATAGTGCTGAATTTTTAAAAAAAAATCAACATTTACAACATACCATATCAAGGGATAATGGGTTTGTACCTTTATTTTATATTAAAGTGTGTAAAAGAGATTTGCACCTTTTTGTTCATTTGGTATATTTGGCTTGTAAGGGCTTTTCCATGAAAGAAGCATGGAAGGTGTTTCGTATCACAAAATAATGAAACAAAACTTATCCTCATATGATGAAATTATGGCAAGTTATACTTATTTTCTTGCAAGTGTAGTGAATTGTGAATGGGGATTTTCTAAATGAAACATAAGCAAGGCTAGAATTGGATTGATTTGAATTGAAGCATATTAGTAATGTTGTGCTAATTCCCCATTCAGAAATAAACCTAAGATGCTTATGATTTGCTTTTTCAAGTGCTTATGGATTCAAAACTTTTGCATAATTAATAGATTCCAATGAGAGTTTCTTATGTAAATGTTATAAATAGTTTAACATAAAAACATATGCTAAACAACAAGAATATAACAACAAAGAACATCAAAATATTACACACAACAACAAGCACATAATAAAGGAGTTCACCCCTCTTGGGTTACGTCTCCTTCATCCAGCTTCCAATGGCTTGAGCCTCTCTATTATGCTCAAATTATATCAAAAATGTGTTTACAATGCTCAGATGCCTTTGAAACCTATCTTAATGAGTTCACAATGCCCAAAACTACCATAATTGACTGCTTTTGCATCAAATTTGGATAAGAACTGAAGGAGTTATGACTTCTCCTAGTTCTTCCTCTAATCATTCCACAAAATTCTCTAAGATCGACATAAACTACAAATTAGCCCCAAAATATGCTCTCCGAGCAATAATTTCACCGCACCATGGGCCATATTTTTCTGGTCATATCGCATATCACAATCGGTGGATTTCGTGGGGTGGAATGTCTTGTTTACTTGGCAAAACGTTGTGATTATGATATCAAGGACCTGCCAGAGTTTTAAACTGTGGCATCTAACATTATCGCATCTAGGGTCTTTCGTATTTGGGACTTAACTTGTGCCAACAATGATTCCTGTTACTGTTGCGATTGCGATATGTGATCGCATCACATTGCATTACTAACCGTGCCGAGGCTGGGGCTAATACTTGTTCTCCCCTTCACCGATTACGATTACAACTTTTGATTGCCTCATCTCATCGCAACCCTGAACTTGTCGGGGGCCAATTTGAAACACCTTTTTCAATTATCACTATGAAATGAGATTTGTGAGGGCCAATGGAGGGTTGCCACTTGGGGCCTTCTTATTCATTGAAGACTTGCCACATCATCCTAATCCTGCCATTTAGGCAAGTCAACCTGAATTGTTGCCTTGCTCTAACTTCTACATACGAACTCGGTTTTGAGTGTCGTTCACACCATTAGATTTAGAATGACGAGCTCTTCAATCTAAAGTTGAGTTTGACAAGATTCTAACACTTTGACTTTTGAGCATAATTATGAGCACCTGATCACTCCTCCCCACTAGAAGCCTTTTGGACCCCAAAAGGATCATTCAGTTATTGAACAGATGAGGGTATCGTTCCATCACCTTCCCCACTTCAATCCATTTTGCCTTTGATGAATGTGTACATTTGAGACCCACCCGAAGATAATCAATATTTCCTCTTTTGGTTGTTCGTGTCCTTCTGTCAAGTATAGTGTGTTGCTGAAGCACATCAAGATATTTTGAAGAAAAGTCTTCAATAGATGGAATTTGAAAATTATCTCCTTTCTCTTCAATCAAAGGAGGTTCATATAATCTCAAATTTTCAACATTAACAACATAATAGATTTTCATATGTGAAGGCAAATCAAGCTTGAAATCATTATTACCAATCTTTTCCAGAATTTTAAATGGACCATAACGAATTGGTTTTAGTTTTTTACCTTCATCTTGAAGCCTTTCCTTGCTAATGTATAGCCAAAATTCATCACTACTTGAAATTGATGATCCACACAATGCTTATCATGCCTTGCCTTATACTTTCCTTTACCCTTTTCTAGTTGTTCTTGAACTGTTTGGTGAATCAATTGAATTTTCTCAATGAATTTATGTGCTCTATCTATGTCACTATGTCCATCTACAACTACATATTTCTAAAATATTAAATCCAAAGGTGATTTAGGAAAATAACCAAGACATTCCTCCAAAGGTGAAGTTAGAGTAGAAGAGTGTTTTTCTCAGTTGTAAGCATGTTGAATATAATGCAATTGTTCATCCCACAACTTAGGATGTTTGCTGCAATATCCTCTTAGCAAATGAATGACTGTCCTATTAACCAATTCAGTTTGACCATCTGTTTGTGTATGAAAGGTTGTACTTTTCATCAATTTGGTGTCCATCAAGTTCCATAAACTTGACCAAAAATTCCCAACAAATTGAGAATCACAATCACTTACAATAGAAGTAGGCAATCCAAATTGAACCCATACATTTTGAAAGAAAAGTTGAGTTGTTTGTCCAGCTATAATTTTATTTTTTACAAGGCATTAACATGCACATCTTGTTGAACCTATCCACAACAACATACAAATAATCATGACCTTTCCTTGAAAAATGAAGGCCTCCTACAAAATCCATAGAAACACTTTCCCATGGTCTTGAAGGCACTGGAAGTGGTGTGTACAATCCTAGTTACCTATTACTAGGCTTATTGACTGCACATAATGAAAAAACTCTTATAAAAGGTGACACATTTCAAGCATATGAGGCCAATAACAATACCTCTAAATATTTTCCATTGTTTTACTTACACTGAAATGTCCAGCAATAAGAGAAGTGTGTGCTTCCCTTGTGACATTTACTCTCTCTCCCTGTGGAACACAAAGTTTTCCCAAATGATACAAAATATTATCATGGACATGGTAGTCTATTCCTCAAGTTGGTGGCCTTGACTCAAGTTTAAATATACCTCTTGAAAGTCAGCATCCTATGTGTATTGTTCAACACACCTTTCAGGCAAAACATAATTATTCTTGAGTAAGATGGCCACATTTACAACCGGTCTAGAACGCATGTCAACAACTCTATTATAAATTCATTTCTTGTACCTAATTACCAAGTCGAATTGTTGGAAAAATCCCATCCAACAAAAGTGCCTTGATTTCTGCAATTTGGTTTGCATTTGCAGATATTGCAAAGGCTAATGATTGGTGTGAATAATGGTTTCTTTTCCAATCAAATAATGCTTCCATTTATTCACACTTTGTACCAATGCATAAAGATCTTTATCATACGAAGGATAATTAAAAACAACACCGTTAAAATTTTTAGAATGAAATGAAATGGGCTTACCATGTTGTAAAAGAACTACACCCATGGCACAGTCACTTGCATCTGTTTGTATTTCAAATGGTTGTTTCAAATCTAGCAATGCCAAAACTGGGGCTGAACTGATCTTTGTTTCAGAGCATCGAATTATTTTTGTTATTTTCCTCCCCATTTGAAGACAACCTTCATGCTGGTCAACGCATGTAGTGGAGCTGCTATGGAGGAGAAATTGGCAATAAAATTCCTCCAGTACTGTGCTACTCCTAAAAAAATCCTTACTTCCGTAACTGATTTGGGTGTTGTCCAATTCACAATGACCGAAACTTTAGAGGGGTCAATCTTTAGCTCACCTCCTCCAACTATGTGGACCAAATACACTAAAGAAGTTTTCCCAAATTCACATTTAGACATATTCAGAAATAATTGTTCTTTTCTCAAGACATCCAACACTTTCTTAACATGCTTGACATGCTCTTCTCATGATTTGCTGAATATAAAAATATCATCTAAATAGACAATTACAAATTCATCAAGAAAGGATCTTAAAACATCATTCATAACTCTCATGAATGTAGCTGGAGAATTGCAAAGACCGAAAGGCATTACCAGCCACTCAAACAATCCTTGTTTGGTTTTAAAAGAAGTCTTCCAAATGTTCTCTTTAGCTATTCTAACTTGATGATATCCACTTCTCAAGTCTAATTTAGTGAAATACTTTGCAAAATTTTTCAACTCATCTAGCAAATCATCTATTATGGGCAGTGGGCATCAATTATTTATTGTGATCTTATTTAAAGCTCGATAATATACACACATGTGCTAGGTTCTGTCTTTCTTTGGTACAAATAGAATTGGTGAAACACATGGCGAAGTAGAGGGATTAATTACAGCTTCATCAAACAATTCCTGGACTTGTTTTGAATTTCTAAACTTTCTAGAATTGACATTTGATACATACCAATGTTTGTGAGTGGACAGTCCTATTGTAGCTGAATTTCATGTTGAATTCCTTTTTTTGGTGGCAATCCCTTTGGTTCTTGAAACATGTATCCATATTGATTGACTACATCAACCAATTCAGCTTTCATATTCACATCACAACCTCCAAAGGATTCCTTCTCTGTGTCATTCTTATGTTTGATCATGAGGAGCATGAGACTCTTTCTAGAATTAACCAGTCGCTTCATTTCCTTTGCGCTTGCCAAAGACAGATTAAGTTTCCTATGATGGGCTCTCACAATGTAATCCACTCCGTTTATGAAAAAATGGTATTTGTTCTCAAATCTATGGAAAATAGCCTTCTTGTCATACAAATGCGGGCTTCCCAATATAATCCCTAAGATATCCAATGGCACAACATCTAATTCAACTTCATCAATGAAATTAGCGATGATTGCAAACCTGGAAACACATTTCTAGGTGACCTGCAAATTGGCATCCTTGGTTATAATCCCTAGTGGATACGGTTTATGATGGGGCACGGTTTCCATATTCATTTTCTTAACCAAATTCATAGAAATTAAGTTGGCTTGAGATCCATTTTCAAACAACATATCGATCTTTGTGTGTTTGGAAATAACTCGGATGTGGAACAACTCGATTCGTTTTTCGTCATTTGAAACATTGTGGGAGTTATTTGCTACACTAATACTAGCTACGACTTCCTCTTTACTTGCTTTTGCTATGGATTTTCCCTTGGTGACTATGGCTGCGATTTTTGTTTCATCTCTTGAGTCTGAACCCAAGTCTTGTTATGCAACAACATTTGTCTTCTATTTCCCTTTATTTTTAAATTTCTTCGGTCGTAATTATGGATGAAGCTTCCAATATTGCGCTTCATCATGTCCTTCCTTGGAACAATTCTTTCACATTGGTTTCTCCCCTTCTTTAACAGAAGCAATTTTCTTTTGCTTTCCTTTAAACTTCTTCCCTTTTTCACCACTCTGAAATGGCTTCTTCTTGCCTTATTCTTGTATATTTTTCCCTCTTCCTTTGTGTTGTGTAGCTTGAACACAAACCTCATCAAGATTCATGGGATTGAACATAAGAATGGTATGTCGAAGATAGTTGTACAACCCTCCTATGTATTTCACCAAGGTATCTTGTGATTGTAAGTCTACTCCTAGAATAAGAGCTCTTTTCCTAAACTCATGAGTATACTCTTGGACATTTTGACCTTTCAACTGTTTGAAATTTTTCCAATTCATAACTTCTTTTTGCATATGAGCTAAAAGGTGGAATTGTCTTTTTATGGTAGCAATGAAATCAGACCAAGAAATAAAGGTCTTACCATGTTTTTTGATCTCCTCTTGAGTCCTTGCTTCCCACCATACAAGTGTTGCACCCTCCATTCTCAATGAAGCCAACTAAATTTTGATATCATCCTCTTGAAGGTTCTGAATTCTACAATACACCTCCAACTGATGAATCCCATTATCCAGCTTCTTTGCACTCACATCACCATTGTACATAGGCAACTCGAATTTAACATCAAGCTTCAGAAAAGGTGATTTACAAACCCCTTTCGAAGAATGATGATGAGTATGAGTAATGGTGGTATTTGTGGAAGAGTGTGAAGATGCTTTCAAAGAAGAAGATGAAGAATATGGTGGAGATGGAGGAGGTTTTCCTCCATTTCCATTACCTCCTTTTCCTTTATCTTATTTTCTATTACCTCTTCCTGAAGAACCTTCTCCATTGGGAGGCTTGGAACTTTCTCCTTGCAATATATTGTTCCTCTCTTCCTAGAGGACCTTAGCCATCTCTTTCATATCAAAGAAGTCCTTTCTGAATGTCTTCTCATCTTTTGTCATGATAGGTTCTCCTTCATGAAACATGGGCTCTAGAGACTCAACTACACCTTGAGGTTGTACTGGTGTTGGAATCTCAATTGCAACTTCTGCAACTTGAGGTTGAACTGGTGTAGAAAACTTTGGAAACCTTTCTCTTCTTCCACTTGACCCAAATTTAGGGCTTTAAACCAGCTTTCCTTCACATTTTTTGAGCTCTAACCTTGTAAGCATGACATAAACTTGCAAACAATTAAATCCTTCTTTCATAAGAAAATCTAGTCAGAAAAACCATTGCTCTAATACCAACTTGATCTGAATTGGAGTATATTAGTAATGTTGTGCTAATTCCCCATTCAAAAATAAACCCAATCTGCTTATCATTTGCTTTTTTAACTACTTAAGGAATCAAAACTTTTGGATAATTAATAGATTCCCATGAGAATTTCTTATGTAAATGTTATAAATAGTTTAACATAAAAGCATATGTTGAACAACAATAATATAACAATAATGAACATCAAAATATAACACACAACAAGCACATGATAAAGGATTTCACCCCTCTTGGGCTATGTCTCCTTGGTCCATCTTCCAATGGCTTGGATCTCTCTATTATGCTAAAATTACATGAGAAGTGTGTTTACAATGCTCATATGGCCCTAAAACCTATCTCAATGAGTTCAGAATGCCCAAAACTACTAGAATTGACTATTTTTGCATCAAATTTGGATAAGAAATGAAGGAGTTATGACTTGTCCTAGTTCTTCCTCTAATCGTTCCACAAAATGCTCTAAGACCAGAAGAAACTACAAATTAGCCCCAAAATCCTCTAACTGGTTAAGAATTTTGCTACACAGTGAGCCATATTCTGTCAGTTGTATCGCAAATCACAATCGGCCAGTTTTGGCAGGTGGAATGTCTTGTTTACTTGGTGAAATGTTGCGATTGTGATATCGGGGACCTGCCGGAGTTTTAAATTGTGACATATAGCGTTATTGTGTATGGGGTCTTTCACATTTGGGACTTAACTTGCACCGAGACCAATTCCTATTACTGCTATGATTGTGATATGTGATCACATCGCATCACATCACTAACCTTGCCACGGCCGACGCTGATATCTGTTCTCCCCTTTACCGATTGTGATTGCAATTTGTGATTGCCCATCGCATCATAACCCTGAACCTGTCAGGGGCCAATTTGAAAAACCATTTCTGAATACCATTGCAATATGTGATTTACGAGGGCCAATGGTGGGCTGCTACTTGGTGCCTCCTTATTCACTGAAGACTTGCCACATCATCCCAATCTTGCCATGTAGGCAAGTCAAATCTGAACTTTGACTTCCTGTCATTCTGGATAACTCGGTTTTGAGTGTAATTCACACTGTTGGATTCAGAATGATGAGCTCTTCAATTGAAGCTAAGTTTGACAAGATTCTGACACTTTGATTTTTGAGCATAATTTTGAGCACCTAATCATGGATACACTAGATGCATTAATGATAATATCTTTAAATGGACCTCAATTATCTGATATTTATTGGAATGTAATATATATCGGATAGGGAGAGATACAAAGTCAAGAAGATTTCTTGAGATTTGAGAGTTAAGAAGTCAATCTTCTTAATATTTTGACATGACAAGTGTTTCTATTGCAATGTAATTCTAAATGTGTATGGAATCTTCTCAGGCATGTCCAATGGAGGATTGAAGCTAAAATATCTGTTAGCGTGATGAATTTCAACTTCAGAAGAAGTTAATGTTTATATTATCAAATAAAACTATAATATGTTTTGGGGGCCTATGCACCAAGACGTACTT
Organism: Pinus taeda; assembly: GCA_000404065.3. Classification (NCBI taxonomy): domain Eukaryota; kingdom Viridiplantae; phylum Streptophyta; class Pinopsida; order Pinales; family Pinaceae; genus Pinus; species Pinus taeda. The sequence continues at coordinate 20,551 of APFE030887325.1, read as the reverse complement.
ATTGATTAGTTTTTTGTAATATCTTTTAAAATGTTTGAATTCCAATGAAGTATAATTCCATTCTAAATTTTAATATTCCCCTTATAAAATGGTTGAACAAAATAACTTAACATTATTTAATTGGTCACTATTTTGAATATCTTTTTCCACTATCTTTAATGGTTGAACATGTAAAGTTTTAACTTCCATATAATTGAAATATAAACAATGTGTATGGTGCCCTAATATATATAGGGCATATAAATACTTAATAACTTTTAATTAACCATGAACTCATATTTCATATATTTTTTCTAATTCAATTTGTTTTTCTTACAAGAATTTAAATTTCTAAAAATTTGATCTTCATCTGGAAATATTTGTTAGTAGTCATGGAAATTGGAACATTGGTGGCCATTTCACGCATACATAAATGAGTAAGTTTTCTATTTCTTAAATAGAAAATATTTTTATGATTTGAGAATGATGTTTTGAAGGAAGTGTTTGTCTTTAACCTATTTTCTTTTCCCTCATTTAATTATTTAGACAAATAAATCTAATAATTTTTTAATATTATTGATACAATTCCACATTTCATTGTGTTATAGGAAACAAATTATTGTTGTTCAATATTATTTGAGGTTATTAGCACATGCTGGGATGTCACTCTTTCCACTTTGCCTCAAGAATATAGGTGCAACAATTGAGAATTTCCCTGATGGGGGTGTCATTAAGAGCCATTGTAAAAATAAGAGGCATGATTAACATACTGAATAAGGGAGTGAAGCATGTGTTGGAGGTATTGAAAAGGGTGCCACAACCTACACCTATCACCTCTTTGTAATTGTGTGGCACATAAAGTTTGGGGTCACCTACCTCTGTTCCATCATTTTAAATGCTCACAGGTGGTAGTATTTATGATGATATTTGCGATGGAGCATGACATTTTGTTTTTCATATGGGATTATCAGTTAGTAGCTGATATAGTTGGGCTTTGACAGGGCAGATTGGCCATGGTATAAGGAGATCCTGACATAGAGTGCAATGAGCTCATTGATGAGCCCATCATTTATGGTAGGTATGTGGTTTTTAAATGGTATGCTAGGCCTTACACATGTACTTCCCTAGACCTCGCACACACTAGTAATTACCTTCATATGTTGGGTTCTCTCACATCGATACCCCTTTATAAATGCATGGGTGTTTTCATAGGGTGGTGACATAGTTACATTACCTAGCGTGGTGAAGAGGGTTTCTTCTCGCCATGTTGCTCTTGGATTCTATCTTTGGTATTCTTTGGATTTATGAGAGGTATGTTTCCTTACCGTTATCCTCTCTTTCCTAGGTTTTGTTCACTACTTAAGAAGTCATCATTTTGTTCCCGGTGTTTTGGGAGGATAGGCAAGGATCAATGTTTTTCATCTTGTTCCTTAATAATACAAGGATTGTTCCATCCTTTGAACTAGTGGTAGTTCCACCCACCTCGTTGCTTCAAGGTTCAAATTCAACAAACATTCCCTTTAATTTCCCAGTTTTGGTTTGCGGGGTGTGGTATCCAGGTACTTTTTCCATATGGTTTTAGAGGTGATAATTGTCCTTGTAGTACCATAATATGCTCAAGATCTTTGGCCTTCCATTTCCTCTGTCTCTCTCAAGTTGGGGTTTACTTGGTGTTATGGTTTGTGGGTGTGCTGAAATTCTAGGGAATTGTCTTACTTCTGACTCCTCAAGAAACCTCACTTCCCCTTATGTAGACTTTTGTTGATGATTTCCTTATAGTTGAGTTGATTATCTCTTATTCGAAAGTCTATCTCCTTCCAGTTCGTTCACCTTGTTTTTATGCTCATTTTCTGTATCAATATTCCTTTCCCTCTTCTATAATGGCTCCTCAGAAGAGAATGCCTAGTCACAGAGCTAGAGAAATTGGCTCATATTCTTCTTGCTGATAGTTTGTTTGGGTGTGAGTTAGTGGCAAACTACTTTGACTTAGTTCCTCTTGAAGTTAGGAAGGAAATTCTCCTCCTCGAGTCCAAGAATTTTGGCAAGAGGACTTATTTATATGACTCTGAGGTTGGAGGAGGTAGTTTCAAATGGATACCTTATCCGGGGAGGTTCATAAAGTGAAGGATCCATTTCCTTCATTCACTTATAGTGCATCAACAGATGGAAACCTTGCTTTGCATGGTTCTTCGAGACAAGAAGGTAGATAACTATAAATTGTATGCAGGACAAGAGGATATCAAGCAAACTCTCTGGAACATCTTCTTCAACCTGGATAACATTGTGGCCAGATTAACAAGGGTGGGAAATTTGTGGTCTCTAACTCAAATATTGAGACAAAGGAGATGAATGATACCCCTGTAGTTATTAACGCTCCCTCTGTCAACATTTTTTCTCCTGCTATCACCTCTCCACAGGTAAACCCCTCTCCCCTCTCTCTGGTCATTATCTCTAACTAAATATATTTGATTGTTCCTGCGCTCATCTCTATAGATGGTTGTTGGTATGGAACTTCTGGTTGGAGTTGGATTTTTGCTCCGTACTCCTAGTGATCAACATGTTACTAATATTTTGTTGTTGTATAAACCTTCTTTTTGTTTTCAATAGGATGGCAAAGGCTGCACTTACAAGTCTTGTTCGGTATGGTTATCTTTATTTCATCCTCCTTAATTTTTTTGTAAAATGTAAGGGTAGAAGTGGACAAATTTGGTAGACATAATTGAGTCTCTTTGCTTTTGTCTCCTTGAAAATTTTTTGTATCTTAATTCTGAACTAGTTTTAATGTTGTTATTTTGGGTGAACTTGGTTAAAGCAATGGTCTCCCAGAATAATCATTTTGGAGTATGGAATATGTAATGCCCTCAATGTCATATCTTATCATATTAATGGAAATTAGTTGCAGAAGCTTAAAAAAAATCAATTGAGAGAATTTTTCTTTATGAAATATTCATAATTCCTTAGACACATATTTATAAATTTCACTTAATTTACTTTATTTTGATAATACAAATACGACAATATTATTATTATGAATTCTTTATTATTATTATTGTTTTATTATATGTATTTTCTTTTTAATTCTTTAAAAAAATAATGTTTTTTATAATTTAAAAAAAAAAATAAGAAAAATTTATATGTAATAGAAATGTTTTGATAGTCATAAATTTACTTTAAAATGTAGATGATAATTTAAAAGCCAATAGAAAAACACCTTTTATCAAATGATTTGATAGGCAAAAAAAAATATACATATTTGTAATTCCAGATGTACTTGCTCTGTATTTATTTTTACATACTCTATTCCATGAATGGTATGGTTTCCTCAATGAGTAGGAAAACATGATGGCCCTTCTGTAGCTTATGTTAAGTAAGTATCATGGATTTTTCTGATTATACAGTCTGCTTATTTAGTACAACCAAATATTTTTATTATCGCTTAATCATAACATTCCTTTTATAAAAATCCCCAATTCATTCGTTGTCTTTATCCTATTCCTTGTTATATATATATATAATATAATAAATATATATAATATATATATATATATAAAATATATTATATATAATATATATCGTTCTTATATTTTTAAAGAAAAAAAACAAACTGAATTTTATTAGAGATAATTCAATTTACATTTTACATGAAATATTCAAAAGGTCATAATACAGTTGCAATGAGACCATCATCCTTATATAACCATATATAGTGAGTACAAAATCATACTACAAAAAGAGGTAGATATTGAAAGATATACCAAAAACCTTTTAACAACAAAAGGTGACAAAATAGTACCAGAAGATGACAATATGGGTTGAGCATAGGAAAAATATTAATTTAAGGAAGAGAAAATCTGTCCTCCCCCTTTGTACCACCACGAAGAAAAGAAGAAACAAACATATATCCCTCCTCATCCAACAACCCTCGCCATAGAGTTTGATTTGCATAATATGTGTTGTTTATTGTAATGTTGGAATATGATAAGTATCTCACCTGAATATGTCCTCCAATATCTTAACTTGGGAGGGTTGAAATGTGATCTGTCAGAAAACCCATCAATAATGGTTTTCAAATCCCTATAGATATGAATGACTGAAACCTGTTTCTTAGCAGAAAACTAGAGGAGTCCCCAAAGAGCCACCAATTTGTCACGAGTATTAGTTCCCATACCCCAGTACTAGTGTATCATGTAGGAAACAACTGCATAAATGTATAAAAAAACTCTACAACCACATCTCCCATTCTTCTCCACCCCATCGAAAAAGTCAGCAAGCAAAGAGATCTGTTTACAAATGAGGCACCTCAACAAATCCCATTCTTTGGATGGGGAAAGTGCTATGAAGTTAAGACATTCTAATATATTAGATATGGCTTAGTGAGTGTTATGAAACCTACCATGAAAAATAACATGGTTGTGGGATTTCCAGATCTCTGAAATCTCCAGTAGAGGGATGTAGGGTCTTATTCCCCTTCCTGACAATCCCCATTTCAAACAATTTTCTATGGATGCGAAGTTGTGTACAGGAAGCCCATAATGTGTGAGGATCTAAGACCATACCTGAGATTCAAACCTGCAAAGAAAAAATAGATGACACACATTTTCAATATCAAGATCACAAAGAGAACATCTACCAAGTCTCTCGTAACCTCTTTTGCAAAGGTTTTCCCAGGTCAAGGTTTTGTTTTTCCAGGCAAGCCATGAAAAGAGAGTGATCTTAAGGGGCACTTTAATGCACCAGATAGCCTCAAACCATGATTTCGTGAGGGCCCCCAATTGGTGTCGAGTGATAAAATCATTGTTATCTGCAACAACAACCTATCCATTTTAGGTGATGCCATCCAATGTAATGTAAGTCGCCCTCTATATTCCCACATAATCTTGCTCACGTGAGGTTTTGAATGTATTGGTTCCACTCTTTAGCAATGAATCCCTACAATCCAAATTGAGATGTTGATTTCCAAGTAGGGATATTACCTTTCCAATTGTGTATAGCCTGGTTGAGGTGAAAGAAGCCCATGCGTTGAACGACCACCACCGTGTCATGTGACAATTGTGTAGATGCATGTAAACCAACAACCCAATAAAAACCAATAACACTATTGTTTGCCCTACTAAAAGTGCATTGCACTCGAGATGTAGGACCCCCACTTGATGCCAGTTTGTTGAATTTTTATCCAAAATTGGATATGTTTGTGTCTCAAATATTTTCCAGCAATGATGTGACCCCAGATACCACCACTAAAAAGAGATCGCCAAAAAGACTTCGTGAGTAGTAAGCATCCAATATACCCCATCCATTAGAGTAGTTGGGTTTAGTGATGGAATCCCATGCGGTGAGATGCTATTTATTATCTGACCCAGATCCCAACCACATGAAATGGGCAAATCGAGATGTAATCTGAGAGGAAATGTGAGCAGGGAAAACAAAGAGATGCATCCAGTAAATCACAGATTGTTACAAAACAGATTGCACAAGCATGTACCTACCTCCCAAAGATAAGTAGCGATTCATCCAAACCCCCAATTTTTTGTCAGATTTCAACAACAGCCACATCCAATCCTCCCTTTTGTAGTGGGTTGGTTCACATTGAAACCCAAGTATGTGAAGGCATCCTATAATAGTCTTATTCCCATGCCAAACATGTCTACTTATGTGTAATGTCAGTGGGATTACCATTCAAAAAAGATAAGAAAGATTTCATACCATTGAGGAAGAGGCCCGAAGCTTTTCCATATCTCTGAAAAATATGGTGAAGGGTCACCCATTGATCCAACAATATCATACAGAAAGTCAGGATGTTGTCAACAAGGAAAAGATGCATGATAATAACCTGAGGAGTCATCCTCAAACCCTGAAATGTGCCCGAGTCCCTGGATAAAATATATTCCTACTAAAACCATCCCTTACTAGAATGAAAAATAAGGGAGATAAAGAGCATCCCTAACAGAGACCCTTGTGAGCCCAAAAAAATTCAATGGGATACCCATTTTAATGACAACAATCCAAATATTTGTAGCACACACCATGATCCACTCATCATTCCAAATATCCAAGCCAATATTGGTCAAAACGATCCAAAGGATCCCCTAGTTTACACAATCATATGCTCTTTTTAGATTTATCTTCATCACAACAACTTCAGTCTTCTTTGTCTGAATTGTGTGTATATACTCCTGGGAAATTGCAATAGCATCATGAATGAATCTACCATGAAGGAAGCCAAATTGCTCGTCTGATATAAAGGCATAGAGTGTGACTTTGATTCTTTCCACTATCACCTTCAAAATAATCTGATATATAACATTACACAGAGATATAGGCCTGAAGTCCAAAAAATACTCAGGGACACTAACCTTCTAGATGAGGGCGATGAAAGTGGATTTTATAGAGCCCAATATGTGGCGCTCCATCTGGGATTCTTCCACCAAGTCCAGAATAGCAGCCCCCATGAGGTCAAAAAGGTATATGAAGAGTTCTAGAGTCCAAACTTTTGGACCTGGGAATCTATCCTTTACGAAGGATTTTAATACAAAGAGAATCTCATCCAAAGTGATAGGATGATATAGATGTTCATTAGATGCTTGATCGAACGTAACTGGGAAATATTTGACACCCCATAACTGGTCCTCAATATGAGCGTCAAAGTTAGCCATATAAATTTCGCCCAATAATCTCACCGCTTCCTTTCGTATATTACCATCTGAAAATTTATAAGTGCCATACTCTTCCTTGATACCTTGTATTGCATTAGTATTGTGTCTCTGGTTTGAAAATTTACGGAACAATTTTGTATTTTTATCACCATCTTGTATCCATACAGCACGGGTCTTTTATTGCCATGATTGTTCCTGAATTAATAAAATATGTTTCCTCCTCTACTCCAGTTGTTGAATTCTATCAATGGATTCCAGAAAAGGCTGCCCCCCTAGAAAAAAAACAGATATATTTGAATCTCCTCAACAATGGCTTAAGTTCAACACCTAGGAGGGCCTTTTTCCTACGCTCGTAAACTCAAGCCCAACTCTTCAGAGTGGATAGTTGTGTAGAAATGAATTCCATCGCCGATTGTGCCAAAGAACTACAACTAGAGGACCATGTCTTCCTTACCACATTTATGAAGTATACGTCCTCCAACCATATCCTATTAAACTTAAAAGGGATCCCCTGCCTCTTCTCCTCCAGCCACCATTACAAGACAATCGGGAAATGGTCCAAGATGAAGGAATCCACCACCTATTACCAAATATTTCCCAGAGACTCAAACAAGTTTTAATGGAACATGAAACAATCCAGACATTTACTAATGTATTCCATCCCTCCCCTACCATTTTTCCATGTGGGAACCAATGGAGGCTGACATATATCAACTAAATATTATTCATAAAAAAGGCTATAGATCAAATCCGATAGTGGATCCATATGTCCATTGAATCCCCAAACTTCATTCCTGGCAAATATCATGTTAAAATATCGTGCAATTATCAATGACCCAATATTTAGAATATTAGAAGTATGGACCCGCTCCCAAAAAACATGTGTGTCAGCATAAGGGGCATATATATTCCAAGTGTGGACTCACTCCATAGAACCCCTAATATGTCTGGGCAATGAAGTGGCTGCAAAAAATATATAGGCATGAAAATCAACCCAGTAGGGATCCTATAGTGCCACACAACCCCTTGATAGACAACAAGACACTGTGGCCACTATGTACCAACGGGGATAGATAAACAAAAAATATTCATGGTACCTAACAGAGTCAACCATGGTCTGTTGGAGAAGAATTATATATTGACGAGTAGTGTGGAAAAGGTGGCAGAGAGAGAGACAGTCCTTTTTCGGCGTCCCCCAGGTAGCACATGTTGAGGGATAGGATAGTCATGGAGGACCATCCATGGGGGACATAACGTCTCTAAGGGCCCCAAGTGAAGTGCCAAGGATAGGAATGTCATGAAAACAACCGTCATCAAGGTTAATTTTTTCCCAGGCCCTCCCCGCCTGTGTTTGATGCCCTTACCATTACCCTTACGGTGAGTGGTGATATTTTTAGTAGACGCGGGACTGACCAAAGGGGGTAGAATCCAAGATGACCCTTTGTGAACAGTGAAAGCCGAAAGGTCATGGCTGAATTAGCTTTAATAAATTCGAGCTCACTTTCCACCGAATTAGGTGGAGGAGGGGTCGTGGTAGTGGAGGAGAGGAGAGATGGTCTAGTGAGGATGGGATAAGAGTAGAGTCAGGAACAAGATTCCTTGACAACTTTGGAATGTGCTCAACACGAACGGAAGGATGGATAATAAAAAAATCGTCTAAAAAGAGAGATGTAGAGGGGAGGTCAGAATGAGTCGAGGAAGTATTCATATGCACTGAGGCCAAGTAAAGGCCATGGGGAGCAATTATTTCCTCGTCACAAGAATATTAATAAGATCGAGAAGAGGTAGATGCTATTTTTTTCAAATATTAAGAAGAAGCATTAGATGAGGTACCTCGGTCTGATCACGTCTCAAGCATGGAGCCCCTAATTCTAGCCCGTTAGTGTTGCGCTGACTGTCCTGCCATTGGTCCTAGGAATGCAGGTGATGTCAAGGGAATTTCTCCAAAAGATGGCCCGTCTTGTGACATAATAAGCATTGGAACAGGACGCCCCAATAGTCAACGCACTAGATAAAATGTAGGGGTCCACATTCCAAGATCATCTCCACTGTCAAGCTGCCCACATAATCCACCTCCACCAAAATCCAAGCGACTCGCTTGTCCCGAGCCCCCAACACCCTCGGATCCATGTATATAAATTTACCCATAGTTTTTTTGATCACTTCTAGGGTTGGTCTGGTTCAGAACTCCAGCAGAAGACCACGAAGCTTCACCTAAATGTATTTGTTCTGAGGGATATCTTAGAAAGGTTTAAATCTAAGATACATCGATGGAGTCCCCATGATCTTCTCTACATCCATGTGGTGGAGGAAGTGAATAGCAACATTAACGTGTAGAGATATAAGGAGGATGGTCACCACATGAAGGTGGTAGAGTTATTGCATGACAGGTTGCTTTACTTGAGGTTATTGAGTGGGACAACTAATTTAATGGATCAAATTGTGGTAATAGACTATGGTAATACTAGGCATTTGTTTTGCATGTTATCTATTCTTTTAGGTGGTTGCACGAGACTTCATTCATCTAGATGTGGACTTCAATGAGAAAGATCTGTTATATTTCATCATTCCCTAGTGATGGCCTACCCTAGGGGCAAGAGCGTTGATGTGTGGGAAGCTATTGGTTCATTTGGGATGGAATTTAACTCATTGTGGGATGGAATTTAGTTCATTTTTGGCATTTAAGTCTGTAAGATAACTGGACATATTTAATGTTTTTCAGTGGAAGTATTGGGTGTGGATGCAGACTCTTCCTATACAATGTTTGGGCCCACATAGAAGGTTAACCTTAGTATGTGGAAGGGGATGGCCACACTTTCATGCGTTGTTAGTAAGATTTTTTCTTGGGTGGACACGTAGAAGTATCTTGTTCTTGGAGTATCTGGTATGCAACAAATAACGAAGTAGAAGCTTACACTCTTCTCTAATGGTTGTGTCAAATTGCCTCTCTAAATTTGAATGGAGTAACAATTATGGGAGACTCTCATGATATAATACAACATATCTATTTTGCTTGTTCTCATCACGATCTAATATAAAAAATTGTAATCAAGATGTTATATTCTTAATTAAATGAAGGAACAAATTTTGATCCTATAAGTCTTATAATTAATAGAAGGTAACTTCATTTATGTGGATTCAGCCTTCACTCTTCAGTGGGAAATATTTTTTATATTTCATCATTCCTTGGTGATGGATTACTTATGGGATAAGAATGTTGATGCATGGGAAGTCCCTAGTTCATGTGGGATGGAATCTAATTCATCTTAGGAATTTAATTTTGTAACATACTTGGGAATATTTGATGTTTTTGGTGATAAGTATTGGTTGTTGTTGTGGGCATGTTTCTCATGGAAACTCTTCCTAAACAATGTTTGGGCCCACACAAAAGAGGTGTCTTTGCTCATAATCCTTGGTATTTGTATGGGAATGTTTGCACTCTCGGGTGTTGTTAGTAAGATTTTCTATATTGGTCATTACATGTTGCTTTTGAAGTCCTATGTTAGTCTTGATCCTGTGAACAGAATTAGATAGAATTGGTGTATGGAAGGATGATTTGAAGGATTAAATTAGACCAAATTGGAGAAGGAAATTCAATCCCTACAAGAGGAGATCTTCCAACTAGAACTCAAGTATAATTAGGTGGCCACATCCAATCCTCCCTTTTGTAGTAGGTTGGTTCACATTGAAACCCAAGTATGTGAAGGCATCCTATAATAGTCCTATGCCGATGCAAAACATTTCTGCTTATGTGTAATGTCAGTGGGATTACCATTCAAAAAAGATAAGAAAGATTTCATACCAGTGAGGAAGAAGCCTGAAGCCATCCATATTTCTAGAAAATATGGTGAAGGGTCGCCCATTGATCTAGCAATATCATACCGAAAGTCAGGATGTCGTCAACAAAGAAAAGATGCATGATAGAAACCTGAGGAGTCATTCTCAAACCCTGAAATGTGCCCAAGTCCCTGGATAAAATATCTTCCTGCTAAAACCATCCCTTACTAGAATGAAAAATAAGGGAGATAAAGAGCATCCCTGACGGACACCCTTGTGAGCCCAAAAAAATTCAATGGGATATCCATTTATAATGACAACGATCCAAATATTTGTAACGCACACCATGATCCACTCATCATTCCAAATATCCAAGCCAATATTGGTCAGAATGATCCAAAGGATCCCCTAGTTTACACAATCATATGCTCTTTTTAGATCTATCTTCATCACAACAACTTCAGTCTTCTTTGTCCGAATTGTGTGTATACACTCCTGGGAAATTTCAATGGCATCATGAATGAATCTACCATGAAGGAAGCCAAATTTCTCATCTGATATAAAGGCATAGAGTGTGCCTTTGATTCTTTCCACTATTACCTTCAAAATAATCTAATATATAACATTACATAGAGATATAGGCCTGAAGTCCAAAAAATACTCAGGGACACTAACCTTCTAGATGAGGGAGATGAAAGTGGATATTATAGAGCCCAATATTTGGTGCTCCATCTTGGATTCTTCCACCAAGTCTAGAATAGTAGCCCCCATGAGGTCAAAAAAGTATATGAAGAGTTCTAGAGTCCAAATGTTTGGACCTGGGAATCTATCCTTTGCGAAGGATTTTAATACAAAGTGAATCTCATCCAAAGTGACACGATGATATAGATGTTCATTAGATGCTTGATCAAACGTAACTAGGAAATATTTGACTGCCCATAACTAGTCCTCAATATGAGCATCAAAGTTAGCCATATAAATTTTGCCAAATAATCTCACTTCTTCCTTTCATATATCACCATCTGAAAATTTATAAGTGCCATACTCTCCCTTGATACCTCGTATTGCATTAGTATTGCATCTTTGGTTTGCAAATTTATGGAACAATTTTGTATTTTTATCACCATCCTGTATCCATATGGCACGGCTCCTTTATCGCCATGATTGTTCCTGAATTAATAAAATATGTTTCCTCCTCTGCTCCAGTTGTTGAATTCTATTAATGGATTCCGGAGAAGGCTGCACCCCTAGAAAAAAACAGATAGAATTTGAATCTCCTCAATAATGGCTTAATTTCAACACCTAGGAGGGCCTTTTTCCTACGCTCGTAAACTTGGGTCCGACTCTTCAGAGTGGATAGTTGTGTAGAAATGAATTCCATTGCTGATTTTCCCAAAGAACTGCAACTAGAAGACCATGTCTTCCTTACCACATTTATGAAGTATACGTCCTCCAACCATATTCTATTAAACTTAAAAGGGATCCCCTACCACTTCTCCTCTAGCCACCATTGCAAGACAATAGGGAAATGGTCCAAGATGAAGGAATCCACAACATGTTACCAAATATATTTTCCAGAGACTCGACCAAGTTCTGATGGACCATGAAACGATCCAGATGTTTACTAATGTATTCCATCCCTCCCCTACCATTTTTCCATGTGGGAACCAATGGAGGCTGACATATATCAACTAGATATTTTTCATAAAAAATGGTATAGATAAAATCTAATAGTGGATCCATATGTCCATTGAATCCCCAAACCTCATTCCTGGCAAATATCATGTTAAAATATTGTGCAATTATCAATGACCCAATACTTAGAATATTAGAAGTACAGACCCGCTCCCAGAAAAAATGCATGTCAGCGTAAGGGGCATATATATTCCAAGTGTGGACTCACTCCATAGAACCCCTAATATGTCTGGATAGTGAAATGGCTGCCAAAAATATATAGGCATGAAAATCGACCCAGTACCGATCTCATAATGCCACACAAATCCATGATAAACAACAAGAGACTATGGCGACTATGTACCAACGAGGATAGATAAAATAAAAATATTCAAGGTACCTAACAGAGTCAACCATGGTCTGTTGGAGAAGAATTATAGATTGACGAGTAGTGAGGAAAAGGTGGCAGAGAGAGACAATCCTTCTTCGGTGTCCCTCAAGCAGCACATGTTGAGGGATAGGATAGTCATGGAGGACCATCCGTGGGGGGCATAACGTCTCTAAGGGCCCCAAGTGAAGTGCCAAGGATAGGAATGTCATGAAAACCACCGTCATCAAGGTTTAATTTTTTCCCAGGCCCTCCCCGCCTATGTTTGATGCCCTGACCATTACCCTTACGGTGAGTGGTGATATTTTTAGTAGGCGCAGGACTGACCAAAGGGGACAAAATCCAAGATGACCCTTTGTGAACAGTGAAAGATGAAAGGTTCATGGCTGGATTAGCTTTAATAAATTCGAGGTCACTTTCCACCAAATTAGGTGGAGGAGGAGGTCGTGGTAGAGGAGGAGAGGAGAGATGGTCTAGCAAGGATGGGATAAGAGTAGAGTCAGGAACAAGATTCCTTGATGACTTTGGAATGTGCTCAACATGAAAGGAATGATGGATAATGAAAAAATCGTCTCAAGAGAGAGATGTAGAGGGGAGGTTAGAACGAGTCGAGGAAGTATTCATATGCACTGAGGCAAAGTAAAGGCCATGGGGAGGAATTATTTCCTCCTCACAAGAAGAGTAATAAGATCAAGAAGAGGTAGATGCTATTTTTTTCAAATATTAAGAAGAATCATTAGATGAGGTACCTCGGTCTGATCACATCTCAAGCATGGATCCCTCTAATTTTGGCCTGTTAGTGTTGCAACGGCCGTCCTACCATTTGTCCTAGGAATGTAGGTGATGTCGAGGGAATTTCTCCAGAATATGGCCCATCTTGTGACATAATAAGCATCGGAATGGGACACCCCAATAGTCAACGCACTAGATAAAATGCAGGGGTCCACATTCTAAGATCATCTCCATCGTCAAGCCGCCCACATAATCCACCTCCACCAAAATCCAAGCAACTCGCTTGTCCCGAGCCCCCAACACCCTTAGATCCATGTATATAAATTTACCCATAGTTTTTTAGATCACTTCTAGGGTCAGTCTAGTCCAGAACTCCCGCAGAAGACCACGAAGCTTCACCCAGATGAATTTGTTTTGAGGGATATCTCAGACAGGGTTAAATCCAAAATACAATCGATGGAGTCCCCATGATCTTCCCTACATCCATGTGGTGGAGGAAGTGAAGGCTATACCATTAATTCAAAAGACGAATTACCTTAGGAGTGTAGCCCAAAATGGGCTTCCATTGTGCCAGTACCCGCACCTCCATATCCAACAACTGAGCCCTAGAGAAGATCAACCTTCCAACAAGAGCGCAGTTCTACAGTCTCTTGACCCGGTCCAAGAGCACATCATAGCCGAAACTGAGCAGTTTAGGTATCTTGATGTTTGAGGGGGGCTTTAGTCAATGAACTTCTCGCATATCACATGTGTTCATGGCATATTAAAAAATACCTCTAATTTGACTACATATTGGAAAATACCTATAAAAATCACATTATTTAACCCCCTATGAATATGAACCCAATACACCTTCCCAATTTAAAAAACCCTACTTTCACTAAATATTGTAGGTATCCATTTTTTTATTAACATTTTTTATACCCTTTTATATTTTCCATTAAATTTGAACTCCATTTTTTATACCTTTCAATATAAAAACCCTTTACCCCTTAATATATGGTCAATATATTATGTCAATTTTACCTCAATATATATCCCCCAATATGAACCCACGTGGTATGGTATTGCTTCCCCAGTGAAGCCCCCGTGAGTCGTTTTGATGTTCCTATGTCGATATCCTCGTCGAGGTAATGAGAGATGGAATAGTGGATCACCATCCAGAGATGACACATCAAATGCATGCGTTGAGACCAGACCGTAGATGCGAGTCTGGGGCCATGTGGCATGTGCATGTGCGTCCCACAAGGCATCTGATGGATGTCGAGAGCCCCCACCCCATGAGCACTCTGCTCCAAAGTGGCACGAAGCAATGCCTCATGTGTTAATATGTTAATGTCCAAAGATGCCATAAATCGCTCCATGTAGCCGGAATAAATCCTAGTCACCATCCTAGGCAGGTCAATCAACACCAGTCAACAACAACCTGGGAGGTCACCGGGATTGAGGGTCCTTAATTGTTCAGAAATATAAAATGTCCAAAATGGGACAAGGCCGAAAAAGGAAAAATCCACCTACGTGTGAGGAATATGGAGGATCAAGAAAAGTCATACTTTCAAGATCACCGGATTGGGAAACTGTTAGAGAATGGGAATAAAATACCCACAGAGAGAAGAGCCCGAGATGTTCCCACCGCCACCCCAATTTAAAAAACTGCATGTAGGGAGGGTCTTCTGATCAAAAGTGCATGGATACCAAAATAGATGTTAATGGGCAGATCCGCCCAACTCCCAAGTGCATCCACGAACATGCACGTATAGGATGATGCCAACTACCCGATAGAAAAACACAGACACAAATAAATGAGATTCACCTAATTGCACCATTAGACTAGAAAGTAGAGCTTGAAATTATGAAAATGATGACGAAAAAGTCCGCCACCCTAGCACCACCAAGGTCGTGCACCAGCGCCACTACCCACCCAAACTGGTGTATACATAGTAGACCATGAACCAACGTTTCTATGCACCCAACCTGGTTCATTCATAGCAGCAACAACACCAAAATCCTAAGAACTTCCTCCATAAATGACAACATCTGAAACTGATTTCTTTGAGTGGATGCGAGATGCTAAAAGAGTTAATCCATTTGCGTCAGAGTTGATGAAAACAGAGAGGTTCATGTTGTTCAAGGTACCCAATATTATCCCCACATATAACACCCTTAAAGAGCATCTCTCCAATCTCACATCAGACCTCCTACGAGTTGGACGAGAGTGTTCAAACCAGATTAGGACCAGAATGTAGATAGTAAGGAAAAAGACAGATAATGTGGAGTATTTCCATCATAGGAGGTGGACACATGCCCGAGAGAGGAACCACAGTAATGCCCACAAAGTAAACCACAACAATTTGATCCCCACAGAGAAACCCTATGACCCAAGAAGGATCCTACAACCAAAGCGCACATATAGAACAAGGACGTCCGAAGGTAATGACATGTAGAGAAATCCACCTTGTACAACCAAATGAGGAGCCACCACTGTGAAACAGTCAGAAAAAGGCCACCAGTAAGCCCCAGAGTAACAAGATTATAGGATGACAGAAGCAAAAAGATGAAATGTAGGGCTTCTCCACATAGCATGAAAAACTTCTCCACGTAAGGAGGCTGCAACAACAGGAGGAATGTTGAATCTGACTGTATCCCTCTTCTTCATTCTGTTATAAAACTAATTAATAAATAAAATCATGACTTATTGTTGTGTTGATTGATGGAATGCTGATCAAATTTCGACTTATTGTGGGTTGAAGCAACATCCCTCTTCTTCATTATTGCAGGTTGAAGCAACTTGAAATAGCAAGAAAGAGTTGTTACCAAATTCCAATTCGAATATGAATTTGAATTCAATTCAATACCCAAAAAAAAAAAAAATTGACTACCTAATATTCAAAACGGGAAAAATCGAAAATATAAGTCTTCCAAAATTAACTTATTTTTAAAATCAAACAAAAAAATCTATATTTACTCTCTATCTTCTTAAACTAATTATTCATAAATTAAAACAATTAAAAATATTATAATAATATATATATATTATAATAATATGATACTAAAAATAAACACCATAAATAATATATTTTTTTTAAAAATAATCACATTCTTAAATCGTGTGCACCAAAACTTTAGTTCGCAATTTTGATTTGAATTTCGTCAAGGGTGGGGAAGAGTGTTGGTTCTCAACATACTTACTAAATTTGAAAAAACTATATCACTATATAAGATTGAAATAGAAAAAATGGAGATTATATATTTTATAAAATATTTATAAATAAGAATTATTTTTCTTTGTTATAAGAATTTATTATTTTTAACAAATATAAACTTACTATTTTTAACTATATTTTAATATGAAATTATTGTTTTTAAACTGCAATTTTTTAGAATGGAATTTAGTGTTCCTATTATTTTTTTAATACAATTTTCTTTTTAATTTCTTAATATAAAATGATAATTTTTTTAATATAGAAACTTTTATTTTAATATTTTAATAATATAAAAATTTCTGTTTATAAATATTAAATTTTATATATTAAAAACAATTTACTAAAATAAATAATATAGAATTTCTATTTTAAATATTAAATTTATATTAAAAAAACTTTTACCAAATTTCACCAAGATTATAATATTTTTTAATATACAGTTAAAAAATATTTTTTAAATTTCTATACACCAAAGACCGTACCGAATTCAAATTTCCGAATAATAAAACCGGGGTATTTTTCCTGAACACTTTTCTGACCGGCCGAACTTGGTAATCATGATCTATCCTGTTCATGGTATGTTTACTTAAAGAAGAAGATTTGATAATGAGTCTACACAAACGTCGTCGTGATTTGTCTGTAAGCGTTCATTTATACACCAAATTTTTCAGTTGTTTAGCTTGTTGATACAAATGGAATTTATTTGAATTCCATGAGCATTGATCCCAGGGCGCGAGAATATTGAAAATGAGATAAACAAACATTATTTTTTATTTTTTTTTTAATTTCTTGTTAGTTGAATTCGGAAACTCTTTTTCTAGCCTAGTAGGATGAGTAAGAATATGGTTTGTCATTAAAGTTAAAATTTTAATAAATGAATAAAAAAACTTAATAATTATACAAAATATTTAAATAATATCAATTTACAATTTTTTTTTTACAGAATTTTAAAAATTCATATTAATCTATATCTAAATAAGTTTAAACTATTTATATAAATTAATAAACATTAAAGTCAATAAATTCTCCTTTTTCTTATATAATGAGGAAATAAGAATAGCTATTTTTACTTAATTTAAATATAATTAAATTACAATGGAAATAATATATATATATATATATATATATATATATATATATTATATAATTTAATTAATTGGGTTAAAATTTTGAATTAATTTTGAGGTGGGTTAATTTTTGGAATAGAAAAAGGCTTTAGACATAATGTAATGATTTACCGGTTTTAAAATTATTAGTTGTCATTCACAAAGTGTTAAGTGGAGAGAGGAGAAAATATGAGATTTAGGTGGTGGCATGGTTGGAATTTGACGGGCAAAATGCCAGTCACAAGGCATTTTGACCATATTTCACGCTTAAAAATTTTAAAAAGCCGTTTTTTGTGATGGGCTTTCAAAGTTCTAAAACGTATTTTTTACTATTCACTTTTTTGCAAAAACGTCATTACTACCCTCTCAAACAACAGTTTTATAAAGAAGTGCAGTAATATTTGGAATTCTCTAATATTTGTTTTTATTGAAATAAATTAATTTCATGTTATTTAAAGTTAGGTGTATGTTATTTAAAGTTATAGGTATATATTTGATAGGGCCCGCATGTATGATATAAGTGGGCTTTACATGTAATAAAGGGAGGTCGGCCATGAATAAGCAACCCCCTTAACATGAGGAAGGAAACGTATATATATGAGTGAAGGAAGAGCTCATTTCACTCATCGACTTTCGCTTGAAGAGCTCTTCGCATAAGAGACAAGGAAGTGCGAACTTACGAGAATCTCTCCAGAACCACGTCTACAAGCCTCACAGGTATCGTGGAATAGAACTGGACTCAATCTCGTTTGCCAGATTCGTCCCTCTCATTCCAAGTAGCAGGTCAAACCCCTGATGGTTGGAAGCTCTGCAACAAAAGGACCCGTTGGGTCACTTCGCGAGGTAACTTATTAAGGTATAACGATGAACTATCGAGGTTTTATTTGATCTAAGGAAACCCTAATAACATCTAGCTCTGTCAGGTATCCTATGCATTCCATTGCTCGATAACCTCTATCAGGTAATTTGCTCTCTGCTCACGATTTTACTACTAATTTTTTCCTTCCGATTTGATTTCCGTGTCTAATCCAGTGCGTCTCTGGTTCGCAGGTATTTCAGGTTGTTGTATTACTATTCGTGTTTCAAGGGAGATTCAAAATGAAAACATTGTCTTACATCAGTTGATGCTTTTGATTTTCAGGTCGGTACTATTTCACGTTGATCCTGAAGATTGTTTTTTCAGACTACACTACAGGCCTCATTACTTGAGGGACAGTGCCATTTTAGTGCATTAGGATCTTTTATGGTTTTAACGTGGGCTAGAAAGTTACGGCTACACTTGTTTTACTGTAGTTTTTGTGGGTAAATGAAAAAATCTATCATAAACATGATGCTATCAACTTTGGACTGTGGATAAGGGTTTTTGGGGAGTTGATACATAATTTTTAACTTAATGTCTTATATATTTATCTCGTGGTCATACTTTTTTCAATAGTTCGTTGTTTCATACTTCTGAAATTTTTGTTTAATCAAAATTTTATTAGTGAAGGGTTAATTTATTATGAGAACATCACTCTTGAAGGGAAAATTTTTTAATATAACGTTTCTTGACGGTAAGCATAAGGACCCAAAACGTCAAAAAAAAATTGTATGATGGGTAAAGAGAAATCCAAATTCCTACCCTGGGTGGTGGTGTTTACCCATGCAATAAAATTTTTAAGGGGTTAGGAGATATAAGATTAATTATTTAGAAAATCACCATAGATCAACTAATTAATATATCCTAACAAATGACTCGTTGGTCGACTAATTAATGTACTCTAACTAACCACTTATTAATTTTTGTGATCCATCTAGACCCTTCTACTGTACATCACTATACAACTTTTTCTCTTTAAAAACATATATATTTTATTATATTATATTTTAGATTAATAAAAATAAATTATAAATTTATAAATATAGTTTTTTCTTAATATTTTAGATTTTTAATTTCATGAATGTAGTTTTTTTAAAATACATTAACAATTTTAAAAAAATGAGTTTTCAATTTAATTAAATTGTAACCAAAATTTTGATACAGGTCTCATTATACCATATACTTTAAAAGTTTTAAAATCTCATATATGAATTTTGGATTGAGGTTTTATATACAAAGTTAAATATTATGCATATTTTATATTATATAATTTAAGATATAAATTTCAATCATCATTAATGTAGTATTTGATATTTATTGATATTAATTATTGTGTTTAGAGCTACTCTAGAGATGTTATAATGTTAGGTAAATATTTTGATTAGATCAAAATAAAATTAAAAAATAAAAAACAAAAACATTTGGAGAAATCAAAATGTTTAAAATAAAATTAAATAAAAATAGTTAATTTTATTTAAATCATCAGCTGATTTTGAGCTCCAGATTTTGAAAACCCTTGATTTTACTAATGGTATTCTTATGTAATATAACCTATTTAAAGGTGCATTATATAAACAACCTAGATCCATCTTAACTATGGATCTCTAACCACCTAGAGGAATCAAATTTCTTGAGGTGCAAACCTTTGATCAAGATTTGCAGATTTTCACATGAGAGATTTGATTTGCAAGTTTACACTTTGAAAGATTTGATCCTTCTAGGTCCATTTGTAGATTGGCACTTTGAGAGATTTGATTTGCAAGTTTACCCCTTAAAGATTTGATCCTTCTAAACCCTTCTACTGTAGGCGTGACCCACAATACGACCTTTCTATTCCTGACACTACCCTGCTGTGTCTAATGGTTTTTGTTTTCTAGGAGCGATTTCAAGCAAGAAAAAACATAGAAATTCGAGAATTCTTTAGATCTATCATTGAGAAAATATGAAACTAGGATAAAATACTCGTAGCACTGAGCAGATCTATAGATCCATCTCGTTTGGATGCAAAATTCCAAAAAATGCACAATTTACTAGATATCAGTCTACAAGATTCCACCATTAAACTACACCAGAATGATCTTGATCGATTGAAGGAAACAATTCCTTGACATAAAATGATGACAAATACATCATGAAACTCCATGGAATCAATTATGAAAAGAAAAATCACAATCAAAAAA
>APFE030887316.1:2442-101549 GCA_000404065.3 Pinus taeda | reverse complement strand
GCTTGCAACTCGGATTTATAGACACAATGATTTTCTCCTTCTGAATCAATCCATGAACCTGTAATAAGGAGATACCAATAGAAAATAACCTTTTAGGTTCCTTGGTTTCCTTCTTTCCTGTAAAAATAAAGTCTTTGCTAGGCTGTGTGTCTGTCTGTGTGAGCTTATCCACAAAAATTTTACAGTCAAATTCGTCCATAAGAGCTTTTTTGAAGGCGTCCCAAGTCAAGAACCTTCCATAGCCACGTTGATTCCCTAGGTACCATTGCCGTATTTCATAGTCCAAGTAATTGCTCCCCATCTTAAGCTGATTGTAATCATCATCAACGTGATCCAATTCGAAATATTTCTCCATTGTTGCTAGCCATTTCGCTGGATGAGAGCCATCAAATCTATACAAGGCCTTCAATTTCTGATCTAGGTACCCCATCACAAAAAAAAATTGAAATTGTCACAGTTTCGTCAATATTGCTCAGAATCCTTATTATGACCTGTTTTTGGAAATGTAACAACCCTTCTGCATCTGCCCATGTGATAGAAATCCTGATCCAGGCACTAGAATTCCAGATCTGTGCTGCTACTCTCTCGCCGTCACCCAAAATTTCTGAAAAAAGTGTTGATTTTAAATCAGCGATATCTCCCCCATCCGGACTCCGATTCGACTGATTTGTTTTTTGAATTTAGGTGTTTTTTCACAAAGATTCCAGATCTACAATTAGATCTTGTATATCTTGCACCAAGACGTGTAGATCTGCGCCACAAATTCGCTGCCCCAAAAAATTGTCTCCAACCCTACTGATTTTTTAGATCAGCGATATCTCCTTCATCCGGACTCCGATTTGACCGATTTTTTTTTTTGAAATTGGCTATTTTTTCACAAAGAATACAGATCTGCAATCAAATTTTTCAGATCTTGACCAAAACGTACAGATCTGATCTGTAAACTCGCCGCCCTTGAAATCCTGCAAAAAGTAAAAAAAAAAAAAAAAAAAATTCCGCTTTTGTGCCCAAGAAAGTGCTCTGATACCACTTGTTGTAGCTCTGATACCACTTGTTGTAAATCTAAACCGGAAATATTATGATAATAGAAATAACCCGAGAATAACAAGATAGAAATTGATAGAAATGCTCTTTTATTGATCAAACCCTTATGGTAGGGCAACACCATACATTCACTCCTTAAGGAAGGAGAACACTCCACAAGCCATATGCATGTTCATACAAGAATACTTCTCTTCATATCCCTCCATGTGGAGTCTCTAGCCTCTATATAGGCCTCATACATACAATACCATGCATCATTACCATGGTTTCCTCATACCATCAACTAATACCATGGGCCCCTTACATTATTATTAACTACTTGTGGTCCCTTACATGACATGGGTTAACCACCTTATTTATTACTATGGCCCATCCCATTATTACATTATTACCTTGGGTACCTCCCTCGGCACCCCATATTACCCCACCTAGGTATATAACAGTGAGTGTATATAGCTGGTTTAACACTCCTGGCTCGTCTCTGTCATCTACTGGTTCTATGAACCTATGTCCTTCGTAGGGGTCTAAAGGTTGGATCACCCTTAGTCCATCTACTTCAAAAATCATCAGTTCTTTCTTTAGGTCTATTATAGCATAGTTCTCATAGGCCCAATCAATCCCCAAGAGTTCTGGATACAGATCCTTATCCCCCATGATGTCAATTACCTCGAATTCAATATGCGTCTTCACCCATGCCACATCAACTTCCACGTTCTCCAACCTCCCAATGGGTAGTATGCAATATTGATTTGCCATTCTTAGTTGAATTGGTGAGTATTTTAGTTGAGGCTTCCCCATTGCCTCCAAACTTTTCTTGGGTAGGATGTTTACATCCGACCCCAAGTCTAACATTGTGTCCTTTATCTGGAATCCTGCCACCTGCGCATTGATTCAGAACTCCTTGCTGCTTCTTCTCTTGTTCTGTTTCACTCTTCTCGAAGTTTTCTCTGGAAAATATGTGTGTGGTTGTTCTACTTCCCCTTCTTCCATGGATACCACAGCCTTCAAACTTTTCCTCAACTCCTTCAACATGCCTTCATCCTCAACAGTTTTCAAGAATAGTTTAAACCACTCCCCAATCAGCTGGGTGTAATCAGGCATGTGATCCTGTGGTCTTTGACTGTCTCTCTCTTCGGTCATCTCCTTGAACAGCTTAGCTGCTTCCTGATAGTACTGATTTTGGTGTTCAGGCTGATATACCTTCTGTGGGGACGCCGCTTTAGAGATCAAGGGGGGGTCCTCTTTGTAGCGATCCTCCCCTATCTTCTTCCCTCCTCAGGTTACTATATTAATATTGGTTTTGGGGAGGTTGTCATCGGTCCATGGTTCATCATTTACCAGGTTAGCCCCACTTTGTTTGGTCCTTTCTTCCCATTTTTCAATGAATTCCAGACAGTCCTCCGTTGCGTGAGTATTAATTCTACACTGTGAGCACCAAGGTATCCTCGGGAGTGGGCATTCTCTGGTGACATGCCCTTCCTTGTCGCAATCGTAACACCTCACGGGCCCTCTTCCTCCTATTCTTCCTGTTCACTTGTTTCCTCCTCGTCCTCCCTGATTTGACTCATTAATTTTGAACGTGGATCTATCTAGCCTTTTTGCTAAAGAATCCAACGCTCGACACTAATCGGTGTGATGCATTATTGATGCACATAACTCATAGTAGTTTTTATTGGGGACATTAGAGTACTTTTGCAAAATTGGGCACATTCGTGGCAGGTGTCCATATACCCTATAGATCTCACAAAAGTCTTGATTATTCCTTCCTGGGGCCCCTGACGACCCCGTGACCCTCCTAGATGATTAATTCCCCGCAACCTCGGGCATTCCATCGCAACATGCCCTTCCACCATATTTTGGGTTTGGCTGGACACATTGGCTGAAGATCTTCTGTTTCTACGTCAAAGTCGTAATCTAATTCTACAGGCCTAAGTTCGATGGATCTTGCAGACTTGTCCCTCCTCAGTATTCATGAGGGCATCCTGCCATTGTTAAGAAATTATTTAGAGAACATAAATTAATATTGAGATTTACCGAGATGAAAAATATAAAAATAACCAGCAACAACCATAATCACATAAACACACACGTTTATCTGGGAAAACCCCAAATCCGGGGAAAAACCCAACCTAATGATATCTCAGTAGCATTGGCCAAGACCCTGGCCAATCCGACCAAGTGAGCATTCACTGCTCACCTCTAGGCCTACATTACAATGAAGTCCTTCCAACCTTTTATAAGCTCCATTACATAATATAATACCATAGGCAGAATACTATGGGTGCACAATACCATGTGCCCCAAAACCATCACTATTTAACTTGGTCAACTTTGACTCTATCCGAGTCAAGTTTACCTAACAATTCCCCCCTTTAACTTGACTTGGGGTTCCTCGACTAACTCTAGGAAAACTTGCTAAGTGAGACAACCCCTCTCACTCTAGCCCTTACCCCCTCAAAGTTTTGACCTAGGGTATTATTAACCTGACATCCCCCTATCACCTAGTTCTAGCCCAAACTTTACCGGTGATTACCCAGGGGTACACATGCCTTACTAGGTCTTACAGTAGTATGCCCATTTACATGCAATAATTTTGACTTCATTAAAACTTTTTTTTGTTTATTGCTGCTGCTATTCTGACCCATCCTCTCTTTCATTTTTTCAATCTTTGACCTCTTCATGCCCATGCTCTCCTCAAACTATCAAACCCTTTTTGTACACTGATATTGTATAGGCACAATCCTTTTTAATATACTCCACTATGCCATTGAATATCACGCAATGTCCATGAGCTCTTGATTCGCTCTCATGATCCTTCACCTTGCATTCAAATCCGAACACATGTTTCCCGATCTCATCATTGGATGCCAACAAATTTGTAGGCTCTTTAGAGCAGTCAATCTTGCCATCAGATGGTGGTACATCCACAGCTTCCGATCTCATCGCTAAGAACACGCCACACAACTTCAGCTGCACGCATCCCAGCTTCAACGCTTCAGCTTCATGTGTATGTCTGCCCACACCCTGTATACCTGAATATGCTTTGCAACCATAGTTTGCTTCACAATCTATGGCAATGTAAACCCGCAGGAAGCACCACAGTTTGCTTCACAATCTATGGCAATGTCAACCCACAGGAAGCAGCACAGTTTCACCCTTGGACGCTTGTAGACCGCCAATGTCTCCACCTCCGCATCAATCCATTGCCATTCATTTTCCTTTGGTGCAAGTTCCCATGCCTCCGCCTATGTTTTCTGCTTCATACCATTCACACTCACAAATCTAGGAGTGGAGGACGCATGCACCGAGCCTAGCACCAATTTCAGACCACCTACAATTCACCTCATATTAAGGGCATGCACATTTTCTTCAGACTCATCGTTCTTCTAAATTGAAGCATTGAGAGTAGCGCTTCTGCTTGTTCTATCATAATCGACTCTTCATTTCAGCGATTCTTTCAAGGCATTTTCGATAACTGTTTTGTGCCTAGATCTTTGATCCTCTCTCTGGGACTTACCATTGTGGACTTAAGAAACTTGTCACTACACTAGCCCACAACAAAACCTTCTCCACATTACAGAAGTTTCGCATGGGCTCCAGATCCAGACATCCTTGAGCGCAGTGAAACAAATCTCTTTCATTCACTAGGCCAATAAAACCCCTGGCAACAGAAGCATCCCTCTGAAGCCAACATTTGGCTTTGATACCAATTGTTAAGAAATTATTCAGAGAACATAAATTAATATTGAGATTTACCGAGACAAAAAATATAAAAATAACCAGCAACAACCATAATCACATAAACACACATGTTTATCCAGGAAAAGCCCCAAATCCGAGAAAAAACCCAACCTAATGATATCTCATTAGCATTGGAAAAACCCCTAGCCAATTCGACCAAGTGAGTCTTCATCGCTCACCTCCAGGCCTACATTACAATGAAGTCCTTCCAGCCTTCTATAATCTCCATTACATATAATACCATGGGTAGAATACTATGGGTGTACAATACCATGTTCCCCAAAACCATCACTGTTTAACTTGGTCAACTTTGACTCTATCCCGAGTCAAGTTTACCTAACAGCCATGGCTTCTATACGTGATGCTTGCTTCAACGCATCCTAGAGGGTTCCTATCTTCTATTGCATCAGTGGCATTCTGGTTAAAGGTAAGAATACCTTGATGAACCAGTCTTGCTGGTGATTTGGGTCCAGAGTGTAACTAAACTTGGCAATGGTATCCTTAAACCTTTACATGAGCTACCAAGTCATTTCACCCTCCTTCTACTTAATTTCCCATAGCTCCGATAGCCCCTGCTGATCTGTCTGTGGTACCTTGAATTCCTGCACAAATCCTCTCTTAATATCATCTATTGTGGGGGCCTCGTTCTGCTTCGCCCATTTTATAAACCAACGCAGAGCCCCGTCTCTCAGCGTGGTCTAAAATTCCATAGCCCTGACATTTTCTAGAGTCTGACGGGCTCTCCAAATAGCTTTGCAGAGATACTAGTGCTGCTCCACATCCTTGTTTCCCCTTCTCGCAAATTCTAGATATCTAGTAAAAGATCCCGCCATAGTAATTTGGGTATGAGCTAACATCACAAACCCTTTACTTCCCGACTGCTTGGATCCTTGTAGCCCTAAGTTAATAATGTTACTAGTTCCTGTGTGGCTCCCATATTGAAACTAGTTCTATATTTCTCCCGTTCACTATATAACCATACTGCCTTGGCTAAGCTGATAACAAATTCCTCCGGATTGTGCTAAGGTACCAGGGGAAGATCAGGGGAAACATGACCTATGTCTTGGGGGTATTGTTGCTAACTCTAATGGATCCTTCTACTTCATTAAATAATCTCCTCATCACATCGCCCATATCCTCTTCGCTTCCTTCTTTGTGCCCATTTAGCCTCTTTTCTTGTGTCCTCCTTCTGCAACCTGTAGGGAAGGTCCTTCCTCATTTCTTCGGCTCTTACGTCTCCCTTCACCACTCTTTCTTTTCCCAACACCTTCTTCTCCTTCCTCCTTGACTCGAGGTTTTCCCATCACTGCTCCTACTTGGTGGGGCACCATCCTCCTCTTCCCCATAGTCTAAATCGCTCTCGCCTGCCACTTATCCGCTAGCAGTGCCCTTCTCTAGACTCTAATATCTCTAGCTTTCTTCGATTCATCCGCATCCATCCCTTCCATAGCATCTCTATCCCTCAACCGGAAGCATTACCCCCTCTAAGTCCTTCGCCTGGTATTGGGGTTTTATGTTGCCATCCCTGTGGTGGGCGAAGGCAACAGTCCTTCTTCTACCATAAGCATCTTAATCCACGTCGGTACCTCCCTCATCAACCTACCTCTTAGCCCAGAGCTGAAAACAACTTTAGCCTTTGAGAAAGACTGATAACTCTCAGCAGCAAACTCGACTATGTATCCTTCCACCATAGTATTTACCCAAAAATCGACTGATCTGGTCAGATAATTATCCACCTATTGAGGCAGTGCGATATCCGACAGAGTCCTACTGTGACGACCTGTCATCGATCCCACTGGTTGGTTCTGTCCCTTCAACCTTCTTAACCAATTGTATAGGTCTTCTAGGAACTTGCACCAGAAAATTTCATACTGATCATTGGTGTTGTCAGCATATAAAATCCCCTCACTCACTTTTCCGATTGGTTGATTTCTCTGGGTCGCCTGCTCTGCCACGAACTGATCCACTTTATGATTCAACCAATCCTTGATCTCTCTCTTGAATATCCTCGACACCATGGTCTGAACAACTTCTCGTAGCTTTGGGTCCCGCAACAGAACCATTTTTTGGCTCAAAAGAGTCATCAGGCGGAAAATACCCTGGGTTCAGATGCATGGTTTGTTGTAGTCTAGGATAACGCTGGTATTTTCACCTCACCCCAAAAGGGCAAGGAGTCTCACCCGAGGTGTGTCGTGACTGAAAGGGAGAAAGGTTTAGCATGGAGTTGAGGAAGTATTAACCAGTTTCATTCAATCAAAGATATGTATTCATTATGTATAAGATAGAGATATCAACATAATAGAGATACTACTAGAACTACTGATTACATGCATTTGATGGGACATTCAAAATTTTTATAGATTCATCCCATAGAAGGGTCTCATACACATCATAGTTCGCAACTAGTATAGCCATTATTTCTATTAACTTAACAGTAAACATTACAATAGAACTTTGGCATTCACCACAAACAACTACAAGGAATACCCAGCTCAGATACATGGGTTCAGTTTGGCTTCAAGGCCCAAGCCTACCAGACTCCTGCACTTTGTTATGCATCTACCACAACTGGATGTCCTCCCACTTGCTCCCACAATCTTGCCATCATTCATCAACCAACCAATCAACCCTTCTCCTTTTTTGGCCCTTTCTTTTTATATTCTTTTTTGTTGCTTGGACTGCCAGTTCCTGCTCAATTGCTCTTCCCCTTGGCTACTCTTGCACCTTCCCGCACCCTCAACTGCCTTTGCCTTCAACTGCCACCTTGCGGCATCTCTTTTGCAACTGCCTGTTCCTCCAGCCAATCATTGTTGCCACTCATTTCCTTCTCATCCTATGGTAAGCCAAAATTGGTCAAAACCTTTTCAAAATTAAATAAAGGCCCCAACACAGCGTGCAGGTGGGGGCAGTGGGGTTCGAACTGTGACCTCCATCGGGCCAACGACCCCACAAGTCTCTTGCCACTAACGCGCCAATGACATTGCATTGTTTGTAGCATCGAACTGAATCTAGTTAAACCTCATTCAACCCAACGCCGAAGGGAGGAGTCTGCGTGGCAAAATCTGAACCACTGAACCTGTCATGGAGACTTGTGTGCACGAGAATCAAGGCAGGGAGAATATTCTTGTAGGAGAATATTATAGGGAATCTAAAAGATTCCCTAGAGCTCCAGAGGTCACTAGCATAGAACAAAGCAAACTTTATAATCATTTTTCATGATTTTTCGTTAGGAATTTAACTGTGCAGCCTGTTTCTTGAGCATATGTCTACGTTTTCAGGCCATCCCAGAAAGTGGAGGTATAAGTTGTCATTTTGTAATTTCTTGTAATTTGATTTCACTGCCAATTAATGAAAAAGGCCTACTCACGTTGAGTAGGGCCCAAAGACATAGCCCACACTGGGTGAACTCTATTATCAACTTGTTTTTGCGCCTTTGGTCTCATGGTTAATTTTGATTTCTTCTTCTTTAATGTGTATGTGTCTCTTGGTTACATGCTCTTTTAAATGCAATTTTGTATGCTTCCTTGAAGTAAAATATTTGGATCACATATGGATGAGGAAAATACTTGTGGGTTTTTCAGTTAGGATATGGATCCAACAATGATATATTGTGATAACCAGAGTTACATTAAGCTCTCTTGGAATCTAGTATTTCATGACAGGTCCAAGAACATTGATATTTGGTATCATCATTTGTGGGACTGCGTGTAGAGGAAAATTATGTTCCTACAATACATTCCAACTGAGGGGAAAGATGTTGACATCTTGATAAAGGCATTGTCAAGAGGTAAATTCAAATTCCAAAGATGCTGGATAGGGGTGGTGAAAAATTCCTTTCTTTCTAAGAGGGAGTGTTAAAAAATGTAGCAAGAAAGGTTCAATTTGACTTTAACCTTAGTCAAATTGAGTAAATAAAATTTCCACATCAGTAGGACAACTTAGAGGCAATTAACTAGTGTGACATGGTTCTTGTCACTCAGTTCTCTTGGTAAATTTGAGTTAGGGGCTTAGAGGTTCACAATCCTTAGAGATTGGTGCCCACTACATCCACAAAAATATTTGTACTAGAGAGATCTACTTGAAAGGATCACTTCCTGCCATCTCAACCATGGAACCTAACCCCAATAGTTTGGAGAGAATTGAAATCGTGACCTCTCAATAGCAGAGGTTCTTTAACGACAAGGACTCAACCAACTGACCTAAGCCTTAGGGCTATGCTTTTCATATCATATTAAGGAATTAAAATTAAAATTAAATAAATTATAAAACATGTCAAAGAAAAATGCTATACATGCATATGTATGTAGCTATATGTATTATGAGGGTTTTAATAAAATTAGAAATGAGAAATATTTCTAAATATAAATATGTGAAATATATATAAAATATAAATAAGCTATAATTATTATCCATTATTTACAATTAAAATAATGATGACCTGTCTTATTCTTTTTTTAAATATAGAGTTTGAAATTTATATAAATAGAAATAGTATAATAAATAATAAGTATAAATCCATCTTTACTCCGAATCTATCAAGTGTCGAGAGAGATCACATTTTCTGAGGTGAAAACTTTTCCCCAAGTTTTTTACCCAAAAATAAGTTTGCATCTTGTGAGATTTGATCCTTCTTTGTCCTTGGTAGATTGGGTGTAAAAATGAATCTATTCTAGTCCATACAAATAAAAACAATAGACCAATATGGCATGCCAACCCAAGTAGGAAACTATAATAGAGACAAAACAAGGTGGTTGTGGGTAGCTAAACCTTAAATTTAAACTCAAATAAAGCCCACACAACTGCCAGGACCACTAACCACATAAACCCAAAAAGTACCCAAGACCCCAAACACTTAGCACTAAAACATAGTACGAGAGTAGAACACTAAAACCAATTTCACAATATAGCACCAAAGTGAAGAAAAAACCAGTGGCACTGAACAATATTCCCGTAACACTAATAGGATTTGATTAGGAATTATTACTCAAAAACTAGTTGGACTAGAATATAATCATCACCATGAGATATTTCTAGATAAGCCACTTGAATACTGATCCCTTATATCACCAAATTCTTGGATTAAACCACAATAAGCCTCAAATTATTGGCTGAGAGTAATGATTGACATGTGGAAGGATGGTGTAGAAGTGATGCTCTTTGCATCCCATATTTTGTTTTTTGTAACATGACATCATGATTGCACTGACAACTGCTTTGTAAACTACCATGGATATTCCATTGAAACAATTCATCACAATAGATTTGATATAATAACTAGAATCTATACTATAATAGGAAATTTTTGGTTAAATGACATAAATAATTAAAATGTGAGAAATAGATAACATATAGAAATACACACACACCGTCTACAATAGACACATTTTTTATCCTCGAAAACCCTTACAAGAAAAAACCCAGCTAGAAGGTGATGCTACTATGCTTTCTTTTCTATGGTATGGAAATATGCAAGTACAAAGGAAGAGGTGCTCTCTGCTACAACACCTTAACCCCCTCTATTTTTCTCTCTAACTTCCTACTCCCAATTGCTTTTCTCAACTATGGAAAAAAATACAAAAACATATAATGGAAACCCTACTTTTAGCAACTTGGTATGCAAGTGTTGTAAGTTGAATGTATGACATGTATGTACTAATCCAAACATTGCACATGTAGTGGGTGTTTTGAGTGTGTATACGTGAAAATCAAGAAAAAAACATTTAAACACTACAAAGAGAGTCTTTTGATCCTTTTGAGTAGCCTTGTTGAGTTTTCAGTAGTCCAAACATACCATTTCCCTCTCTTCTTTGAGACAATGACTAACAAGGATACCCATTCACTATATAAAATTGGATAAAAGGAAATCAACACTAGAGATAATCCTTAAAATGGATAAACATAGATTAACAAACCAAAATTTGGAACTTATAAATCATAATTTTCCATGGGAGAAGGACCTCCTGTCTACTACAAACTTGCTTAGAAAGTTTGTTTACAATCTAATTGTTCTCCCTTTATATATGATGGCATGAAAAGGATTGAATTCTCTCCACCAGGTTTCACGCCTTTTGTATAATACCATAAATCCCAAATTCCTCTTCCATTGTTCCACACATCTAGGGTATAGTGAGTCTCAAGTCCCCCAAAACATGTATCTCAGATACTCCAGCCTATAGTATCTATTTTTTTAAAAAACTATTTTTTTTTAAACCAAGACAAGATATTTTTAGTTATATATATAACTCTATGGAGGAGAGCATCCAATATAGATCAAGTTTTTCCAAGGGCTAAGACATTTCAAACAATATGCAATTATAATGATAACTATCCATTATATGGCAAACCATAACCTACAAAATTCTATTACATAGAAAAATATGTATATTATGATATAACAACCAAAGAAACAAAATCAAAACGAAAGAAAGATAGTAGGTGCCAGTGTGGGAGGAGATGCTAACACTTTGAGGGATTTGTCTTTGAATCTAGCTTGTACTCAATATTGGTGTCACTCTTCCCTTTGACCTCTTCCAATCCGAGTCTCCAACATGCTTAAATCTTTCACCTCAAATTCAATCCTCACGTTGTTGTTCATCTTCTCCCTTCTTATGAACTATTCAATGAAACCAATCAAGACCCAATATAGTTGCTCAATTGTGACTTGCATGCTTTCTGCTACTAATTCTACTTCTCTAAATTTCAGGATCCAATCTCTTGAACTACAATCTGAAGCCCTGTTAATTTCTTATATTTTATGGCAAATATGGATGAGTGTTGGGATCCATAGGTATTGGTGTTGTTGTGGTTTTTGAAGCGTGTATTCTTCAAGATGTAAATGAATATGAAAGAAAAAAATCAAGTAGGTACATTTGGTCACATACATTGGAAAGGGGTGTAAATTACGTAGTTTTAGAAACAATTCTAAAATTCCATTTGTTTGGAATATATGACATTTTTGGTGGGTATGTGGACATAACATGCAAAAACGATACTATGGAGTACAACTAGTTAAGGATGGGCTTATTTTTATTTTTTGAACTCACAAAGGAGAGACGAGGCTTAGATGAAACTAGTTAATCCTTATGTTAGTAAGAGGTTTACTTCCTCTGGACCCTAAGGATCATGGCATATTGGGACATGTTACACACCCATGTGTGGGTAACCACATGAGAATTTTTTAAATTAAATTTTCCAGCTAGTTGTCATACATTATTTATTATATGTTGTTTTTTATTTCCATTTGTTTTCACAAGTTATCTACAGCTTAATATTTTTAGCATGCAACTTAGTTGGCATGATTGTGCCTAAGATTTTCCTGAAGATTGAATACTAAGCTCCTAAGGTGTTCATTTAAGGTGATGTTTTATTTTCTTTGTTTATATAGGTCATCTGGCCACATAGTGGCCACTATTGCCCAATTGAAGAAAACTTGGTCGATTTTCTTGCTTTTATGGTGAAAAATGGCATTGACATTCTTGATGTTGAGGTATATGTCATATAAATATTTTATAATCTAATTTAGTTTATATTCCAATGTTCATATTGTAATACTTGACATTTCATATAATATAAGTTATGTGGTTGAAATTATTTATAATTGTACTTGATATTGTTTAGTATTGTAATTAACATATGTAGCTTTGTGTTTTCATATTAGATGAACATGCACATTGTATGACATTTTTTTAAAATTTAGTCCCGAAATCATACTAATTAATTTATGTTGATATGAATACATCAAATCAATCTAAAACTACTTAATTAGTAGTTTATATTTATTAAAATTGACCACAAATAAAATGAATATACAACGACTAAATTAGTCGCTTATACTGATTATTAATGAAAGTAAATGAAATAAATATGAACTATTAAATCAATTGTTTATATAACAAATATTAACTACCAAAAAAATATAATTGACTACTGTAAATGAAAAAATTGTGATTACAAATGATGACTAAATTTGCATATATATGACTATTAGTAGCTAATTTACAGTATCTTATAACACGACCGAAATTTAGTTAGATTTTTTTGGTCACTAATTAGTTTCAAATGATGACTAAAATTTGGATATATATGATTGTTAGTAGCTAATTTACAGTATCTTATAACGCGACCAACATTTTGGTCATATTTCTTTGGTCATTAATTGGTTTTCTCTGGTGCCATATAGTAGTATATTTTAATGTGTATTTGGTCATTTATTGTGGAAATTAATGACCAAATTTATGACTAAATATACTACTAGATGATAAAATTGAGACAACCAATTATTGATTAAGCTAAATATGACTAAAAATTGGTCACGTTATAAGATACTATAAATTAGCCACTATTGGTCACCGACTGAAAAATGACCGTTTATACGCAAATTTTAGTCATTTTTTTAGTAAATAATTATCTGCTTTGTACTAGTGATCTAATAACTGTTATAGTTTTGTATTTAACAATATTTTTAAAGGATATTTATGTGGCATTACATATTATTCAATCTACTACTAAGGAATACTTACACTGAACATAGTGATATATGTATAATGTTTTATTGATGTAGACCAGGATGGAGATATTAATCGTAGAAGATATACAAGTGGTTATGTCTTTTTAACCTACTTGGAGGAGAAATCAATTGGCATGAGAAAGAGTTAGGATATAGTTGCACTTTCAACTATAAAAGTGGGGCACATGGTAGTCACTCATGTATGTAGGAAAGTTATATGTTTGCAAATATTGTGTTTAATATTGGTTTTGTGTAAGAAGTCGTATGTATAGATTGTGACATTGAAATCCCAATGTTTAGGAAAATAAACCTACTTATCATGCTAAGACAAAGCATATTTAAGTGTTGTATCGTTTTGTTAGGGACATGGTTGAAGACAAGAAGGTGTTGTTGGAGAGGGCTGATAACTTGATGAGTCGTATTAGTTGTAGCTAGATTGCACAAATAAACATAATCATTATAACAATAATAGAGATAGGGGATAATTAAGGGGAAAAACTTTGGGGTGGGGGTGGAGGGGGTTAGTAAGATGTGATAGCGCTTTAGTTAAATTATACCTCCATAAAATTTTATTTAGTTAAATTTTGTGTCTTTTTGGATTTATTTTAGTGAATGGTTTCAACGCATTGTAATCTAGTATTAGTTAAAGGATTAGGATTGTAATCTAATCACAGAGTAGTAAATTAGGGCTAATAGATGTTGTAGAATGATTATATATTGTGTTATGAATATTTAATTAAATAAATTGGACACAAATATGCAACTTTGATTTAATTGTTTCTCTTGGTTGAGGGTTTTTAGAGTAAATATTGCATATTATGTTTATGCCATTACTTTCTTCTATTCTAAGACTCTATTAGTACATCTTATTTTGCATATGTTTATCAATTTATTCACTTTGGAGGGATTTTGTTGATGGATACACTTGAATAAAAATTGTCACTACTTGCATGTATAGTTATTCAAAAGAAACTCTTTTAAGAGTTTGATTTCCATGTCATATTCTTATATATTTTCTTACCATCTATCCCATTTCTCTTCTCATAGTTGTTGTGTTATCATCGTCTTAACAATTGTATAAGGGACATAAACTATTACATAGCATGTCAAAATATAACTTATTAAATATGAAATAGCTTTGACTAGAGCATAAGATTGTTTTTCCATCAAAGAATACTTCAATTCATGTTTTTGTTATGAGTTACTCATGATAGAAATGGGATGTTCTTACTTCACTTCCATTTTTCCAGTCAAGACTGGAAAAAAAAGGTTTTATCAAATGAAAAAGTGTATGAGATGAAATCCTTTGTAAAGTTAGCATTGATTAGTATAGGGGCTGAGGCTATTGTTGACTTAACATCTTTGAATAATTTATGAGTCTCTTGTGTCTATTCAAATTTAATATCCTTATTTACCAATTTATTGATAAACCTGAGAATGGATGCATAACCTAGAACAAAGCACCTTACAAAATTGATTTCTCTAAAAAAAAAATCATGTAGTAGGAGCCTTTAATTCGCATATTGCCTTGACTCTCTTTGGTTATATGTGGATTTTATTTTGTCTCACTATATGGCCAAGAAACCTTCCTTTTGATATTGCAAATAAGATTTTTTTAGGGTTAAACGATACCCCATATTGTATGCATCTTTCAAAAATGTGTTGTAATTAAGCCTAATGAGATGCTCCAAGTCTATAATATATAGTTAGGTCATGTTGATCGTTAGGCATGGTTTTTCTTATCATCTCTTTGAATGTGTAATCCATGACCTCCAAAATTTTGGTCCAATGTTTTTCGATCCTTTCTGAGTCTCTTGTGTCCATTCAAATTAAATATCCTTCTTAGCAATTTATTTATAGGTATGACACTGGATGCATATCCTAGAATGAAGCGCCTTAAAAATTTGATTTTTTATAAAAAATGATTGGACTACTTTTCATGCATTAGGAGGCTTTAATTCACATATTTCCTTGACTCTGCCTTGACTCTTTCTAGGTCTTTGTAGATTCCCTTTTGGCTCTATATGTCCAAGTAACCTTCCTTTTGATATTGCAAATAAGCATTTTTTAGGGTTAAGTGATACTCCATAATGCATGCATATTTAAAAAATTTGTTGTATGGGAGCCCAATGAGATGTTCTGAGTTTGGAATATACAGTATGGTCATGTTGATAATTAGCCATGGTTTTTCCTATCATCTCTTTGAATGTGTAATCCATGACCCTCTGAAACATTAATGCTCCAATGCTTTTCAATCCAAATGGAATTTGAGCATAAGCACAGGTTACCCATGGCATACTAAATATAGTCTTATTCCTATCATAGTCTTCCACAAACATCTAATTATATCAAAGAAATTCATCCAAGATAAACATTATTGTTGCTTCGGTGACTTGTTGCAATAACCTTTCTATAATTGGGAGGGGATAATTATCTCTGAGTGAATTTTTGTTAAGATCACAAAAACCAATATACAATCTTATTCCTCCATTTTTGTTTCTAGAAATAACTTGATTTTCAATCATTCAAATATCCTTATTCGAAAATAATTCCGACCTTTTCCATATCTTGATTTTTTATTTTTATTTTGTTAAGCTTGATGGGTCCTTCTTTTTCTATTTATAAACAACAAATTTACACCACATATGTGAGATAGGTGGCCTCAACTTGCCCAATGGAAAACCAAGTTTGTTGGCCACCTATCGTCGTTATAAGCCATCCAAAAATAGTAAAGTATTAGTCGTTTTAACCAAGCTAGATAAGTATCAGTTTCATGATAAGATTCTATATGTCTATTTATCATAAGCATGCATATTTAAAAGTAAATGCTACTCATAAAAAAAAACGTCCAGGTAACTGGCTATTGTTACTGTTCTTCTAAAGTTGACTCGATGAGAGTCGGGTCCTTGGTTGAGTCGTCAGGCATCTCAACTAGTTCGGCGATGCAAGGAATGTGCCTTTGAATTATGTCCAGGCGAATGTCCTGCTTGAGAAGCTGAAATTGGATTGTCTGCAAATATTTTTATAGTTAGGCATTTCTTGGAGTGTCAGTGCCATCCCCACTGATATTTGCTCCATCGCCTTCCCCATAAGGATTTTCATAAGCCAATATAGGTAAAGGGTCTGTTTAAACTGGGTTATTCTACCTTTGGTGTTCCCAGGATCGGGAATTACAGTCCGCCAGTTCTCCATCTCCTCTTCAGATTCACCTTCCTATTTAATTTCCCCCTCCCATTCTTCCAACAACTTGCGGATGCTAGCATTTGTTCCCTCCATGCAGGCCACCACAACTTTGCTAATGAGGTGTTCTACCAGTTACCTACCTCATCTTAGTTCTGAGGTGCTCAGGCCATTTTCCCATGCAGGCTCCCGCCCCGTCTTTCGCGTCCTCTTCCTCTTATTGGACGAACCATCTCTGCTATGTCCACTCCCTGTTCAAAAGCACAATGAGTTAACCTCTGGTGTTGCATACGACCTTTATGCTTATGCTTTGGTCTATCCCTAATGCATTCAGAGACATATGTTGGTTGGGTGACAACCCGAGCAGGAAGCAAGGCCGGTCGACTTTCCCTGTCGTGATGGTCTTTGTTCCCAACGCCTTGCCTCTCATACATAGTGCGATTGACCCATCCCTCATGCACTCAAGCAAAGGTGCCTCTACCTAGGTGAATCTTCCCTTTCCCCTCTTCCCATTCAAGGGTTCCCCAGTGAGGTTGAGCCTTCCCATGCCTTTCTACCCAGTTAAGTTGCACCCCTCCTCTACGTTCCCTCATTTCTACACTTCCCCATTGCATTTCTTCTGTCACTCCACCCTCATAGTCATGTGAAGCCACTCTGTCGCTCTCAAGTGAAGTTTCCCCTCTACTTGCCTAATCAACACTCAAGGCTCTCAAAGCTAGGCCATTAAGCTAGAACACCGTCACCCCCATCTTGCGGTGTTCTCCCCAGATAACCCCTAGTTCCCCTCCCTTGGCTTCTCCCGAACCCCCCATCCATAAATAAAAAGAGATGTCATAGCAATGGGATAACAAAACCAAGACACATACTCGAATACGCTTCGTTGATGTCAACGACAGTAGATCTGCTTGCTTGCTCCAGTGCTCTAGCTCCCACCAGCTTTCGCAGAAATGTAGTTGTCCCCCTCTCGAATTTCCTTAACTCCCCAATCTAACCTGCCATATCCTTTCCCATGTCCTTCCTTACATTCATCACCTCCCACCTCGTCCTTGCCATGCCCACCACCTTTCCTATCTCCTCTACCATTATGCATGTGGAAGGCCACCACACCCATCACCATGAGCATGTGGGGGGCAGTTGGTTGTACCCCTCCATTAATCCTCATAACTAACATTACGACGTCCCTTCTGTCCTCAAGCACGCACCCCAATCGAGGAATTATTAATTTCTTATTTAACCAAAGCTTTAATTTAGGATTAATTATGTGTGGCTTTTGTCTTATTGGCTTCATCACTTATTTCAAAGGAATAACATTCTAGATGATATTTTTATCATATTTCTTCAAATCCTGATATGTTTATGCAAAAATATTATGAAATTTCTTAATTAATAAGTTGATATATTGATCAATTTCATGTTGAGTGCAAATTCTCTCAATATTCAACCACTTTGGTGCTTCAAGAATTCCAATGTTTATCATTTTGACCTCTTTTTGGCAGTTCTTCTCTCTCGTCATCTTCTTGAGCAAGAAACTTAATGATATGTTTTTCATTTTAAAAAATTGCCATTTTTCTTGATTATTTGGGACATATGGATGAAACAAAACTGCAACATGATATAAATTATCAGCTAATTCAAAATTAAATGGAGAAACTACTATTATTAAGGGATCCATGTTTTGATTTTTTTCCCTTAGAACAAAATATATTTCAAAGGAACCAAACCTTTTCAATAATTCCCAAATTCTCTTCATGTAAGCCTTTAGTTTATTCTTCTTGATATTGTACTTCTTGTAAATATGATTAACAATTAGTCATGAATCTCCAATAGCAATAATGTTTTTAATCCCTTTCAATTGAGTAATAAGTAAACCTTGAACTAATGCTTCATATTTATATAGAAAAATGAAAACTAAAAGCATACAAAAACCATTCTCCATCAATGCTTTCAAATATTATACCATCTCCTGATCCCATGCTTGAATAAGCACCATCAAATAACATTTTCCATCAAATTTGGGATAAATTTACACTACTATTATACGCAATATCTACATTATTTAGTATGGTGTAATTTCCATGACCATTGTCAATATAGTTGATTACTCCATCAACCTCCTTTTTCTAAAAAAGACAAGATTCTCAATTCCCTTGGCATCCTTATCATATGACAATATTTATTTGGAAGCATTATGAAACTTCCATAAATCATCATGCATCCTCCTACAGGAAAACTCCATGATCTTCCTCAGATGAAATAATCATGCATCCTCTTATAGGAAAACTCCATGATCTTCCTCAGATGAGTCCATATGTGATAGGTATGTCCACCACTATTATAGTGAAAATAGTTGTGATATTTGGTGCCAAACTTATACAAGAATATAAATATTTTATCTCACTATAAGTTGGTACCTTTATTGAACCAATTGCACAAACACTTTCTCCATTATCATAGTACTTAGTGCAATCTAAACCTATTTCTTTCATGATATAGAGTGGCATGATACAATTAGTTGCACCACTATCTATGAAACAATTGTGTAATATAAATTATAGAGTCTCCAATGATATGTAAAAAGGAGGAAATTTACCTTAAGTCTTGATAGCAGCAAGGCTCTTTCGTTGATGACAGATAAAAACTACTTCTACTCTCATATTGGATCTCTCTTCATTTTTTAGAACTTTGAGAAGATTCTCTATTCGTCGAGGAATATTTATCACCTTTGAAAATGGTAAAGTGATTTGGAGCTTGCATAAATCATTCATGATATCATAAGAAAATTTAATTGGATTGAATGGATTATTATCTTTGCTTTGGGTTGGTCTAGATTTCTCTTGCTGCACATTTCTTTGTGCTGATATTTCTCCTTTGATTCCTTATGTTTGTGTGTTGCACTCAACCCTTTCCTTTTTCTTTGTTCAACTAATCCCTTGTTTGTATAATGTTTTCTCATTCCATAAACTCTTCATTTTCGTATATAGGCTCTCTTTTTTTAATGAAAAAGCTTGGTCATCTCCCATTTATGTAGACTCTAAGATGGTCGAATTTTCTTATGTAAGAATTTGAGGTGGGTCTATGTCTTCTTCTTCTTGCATTTATTCATCTTCCTTGACTAAAGCACTTGGATTTTGAAATCTTGTAGGCCTTTGTCCCCTTGGAGTTGTATTATCAATATTCTTACCTCTCTCAGTTTGTTCTCTAAAACCATATGTTGGTCCTCCAACATTTTGATGAGGTCAAGGCCTCTGCTCATCTCCTCTCCTTAATATTATTATTCCTTTATGCATTTCTTTATATTTTCATTCTTATTGGGCAATTTCTGAATCAATTGTTGAACGAGATTGTTCTTCTAATGTAAGAACATTTTGTACACTAAGAGGAATTCCATAGAAAATTCCTCTTCCAACTATTGTATCTTGATTACTTTGTATTGGTGTTGGGTTCTTTGTTTATGATAATTTTAAGGGGGACATTTCTCTTTGTAATTTTCTAAGAATAATCTCTGAATCGATATTGATTTCTTAAATATCTTCCTCCATTTCTTGCGCTTTCCTCATGTCTTCGTGCAATGTATTAATATGTGAATACTTTATAGCATACTTACATTTGTTAGAATTGCATTTTTGTGACATCGAAATATGAATGAGTCATTAGAGTGAGTATATTGGGTTATTTTCTACAAGGTCTCACATTTCAAAGATTAAAATATCTAATATTCTCTTTCTTTTCAAGATGGATCTAGGTAAACTAGGAGAGTAGGGTATGATATGAATAGATTGAGCATACCTTCCTATAAAATATTTATCCATGTCATCGAAAGAGGTAATTGAGGACACATGAAAGGAAAGATACCAATCAAAGGCATATCCTATTAGAGTTTGAAGAAATACCCTAGCCATGTTGTCTTCATGTACAATCCCTTATATGTCACAAATAGCCAATATTTGGTCCATATGTTTATTTGGATTTAGAACACCATACCCATTGAATATAGGTAAAAATACAAGGGGTATAGTAGGAAAGGGATGTTTTTCACCTTGTAAGGCAAGATGACTTACCCTTATTAGTCTTTTATTCCTTGGGTTGGTACCTTCTTGTCTTTCTTCCTGTATTTCTTCTTAGTCTAACATTTTTCCTTTTTTCAGCAAAAGAAAAAAATAAGCTTCTTCTTTCTTGGAAGTGCTAGCCTTTTTAGAAATATTCTTACATAGGATTCTTGTTAAGGGCCTCTCTGGATTCTTTGAATCCTATAACTTCAAATTTATCCCTTAGTTAAGTCATATTTTTGGGTTTTGAAGCAAGTGTAACTCATGTTGAGCTAAAAATTTCCAAGATATTTCAATCTCCTCTCAAGTTATTGCAGTTTGTAAGATCAAATTATACAATTGATGCAATATACTTCCTTGGTATTCCAATCCAATGGGAAGATGAGTTTGGA
Organism: Pinus taeda; assembly: GCA_000404065.3. Taxonomy (NCBI): domain Eukaryota; kingdom Viridiplantae; phylum Streptophyta; class Pinopsida; order Pinales; family Pinaceae; genus Pinus; species Pinus taeda. Next base: position 80,640 of record APFE030887316.1, on the reverse strand, counting down.
CTAGGTCGAGATGAGTCATCTACTGGGCATAGAAAATTGACCTTTTGATATTATCATTATGGTTTCTAAAAATGTTGATCCCTTTTCTTGAATGAGAAAAAAATAAACCTTCTAGGTCTTGTTGTCAGGTTCCTTCTATGTTTTTATAAAGGCGGTACTCATATATTGGTCAGAGTATGATATGCATATAACTTGAATATTAAAAATTAAACATTCGGTGCATGCATCTTTGAGTGGACAATGTTTTTTTTCAAAGTAAAAATGAAATGATAGAAAAATAAATTATGTACTCACAAATCCATTCCACATTTCTATCCATAATCATACTTGAGGAAACATATTTGAAGAAAATTCAAATATAAAACAATAGAAACTATTTCTCTAGGTATTTGGAGAACAATAAAATGATTTTGAACATCTAAAATTATAAGAGCATAGGGAAAAATTCACAAGACTCTTACTTTTTATTTGAAAATTAAAGTTTTAGAATAATGAATGACATGCCTTCTCCAAACAACCTCTCTATGAGATTCAAAAGAATAATTTATAGACTTAAAGTTTCATAATAAATTCAGGTGCTTAAAGCATTGTCACAAAATCCTATTACTTATGAGTAAAATAAAATGCATTCATCCCTAAAGGATTGGGATGAGGCTCCCATGGAACAAATAGTAATGATAAAGGTACATGGAATTAATAGATAAAATAGAGAGAAAATGCAATCAAGGATCAAATTTGGAAAACATACAAAAATTCAATAAAATCAAATGATCAAAGAATGGTAAGGGAATAGGGAATTTCTTTAAAGAAAAAAAACACTCACAAATTGTAGAAGGATCAAAAGTGGAATGAATCCTCTCTCTATTTGCAACCATTGTAGAAAATTTTTATATAATTGGTTCCTCGATTGTTCATTATCCTAACTACTCAGGAAATTATTGTGAGTTAACGACTTCATTCAAGAACTTCTTGAGCCATGCTTCCATGTATTCTTTCATGGGTGGGATAATTATGTATTATGTCATTCTTAGAGTAAATATCTCATCTCCTATGCCATTAGCATCCAACTACAATTATGCAATGCTAGCCAGTTTGTTGTTGTTGTTGTTAACGAATGTGACCAACCATTTCTTGATCTGAGCTTAAATAAGCTATATTGTCAAAGTGTACCCCTATTGATACTTTGATAACATCCAATTCCTTTTAAAACATTTTTAGGGACCATTATGGAGTCCTTAATAATTTGGGGGCCTTTGAGATCATCAACAATCTTAATGGATTTGAAGAAACTACTGCTTTTGCGGTCATTGATGTTTGAACATTCAACAAGAGCATCCTCGAGGATCTTAATTCTGGTAAACCAACCTAATTTGATTTGATTAATCCTCTTTGGAGAAGGCAAGCCTTTCCGATTTCTTTAGATTTTAGTTAAAATTTTGAGTTTATCTACAAATGTATTCAAATAATTTTTAACAAATTGATGATCATTCTCAAGGTGTATTCATAAAATTATATAATTCTCTAAGATAAATTTATAAATTTCTCATCCTTCTTCTATAATTATAAGTCACTAGTTAATGTTCATAGCGATGCAAGTTCTAATTCATATTAACAATTGCAATACCTTTCTAATCTTGTGGGGTGTGCTAGGTATAATTGCTACTTTAGGTGCCTGAAAAGATAATGGAGTCATGGACAAGGGTGTAGGACTAAGAGCTTATTCAAGATCATGTATCCTTTTCTTCAATCTTAAATTTTCAACTTCTTACTCCATTGCTAAATGAGAAAGAGTGTGCCTTGTAGTTTGATGTAGTTTCAAGATTCCAAAAGGTCCAACTCCTGAAACATCTATTTCACTCTTCATTTGACTCACTACCTTCTTCTTTCTTACTTGCGCTTTTTCAAATTTCAACTTCTTTGTAGATTTATCATAATGGGTATCTTTCATGGCTAAAGATGGGTCTTCTAATAAGATAAGATCTTCAACTATCAATTCTTCAACAAGTTTATGGGCTTCAACCATTCGTCGTTACCCATTCTATAATTGTAGTACTATATACTTCCGCGTCCATGGGTTTTTCGTTTTGTGACCCTTATTTACTTGAGATTTTACTTTTGGATGATGAAATCACGTGTGATTTTTCAACATAATCATGAGGGGGTGGCTCTTCTTCGTCACCATCACCAAAGTGTTGGTCTTTGCTATATATTGTTATAGAAATTGTTTCTTTTCTCCTATAGGGACAAGAGGAACCTTAACTAGTCTGTGGTTCTTGAGAGGGATGGGAGCTTGAGGTAATTTTCTCTCTTTTCTTCATCCTTCCTTTAGTATTAGCACTTTATTTTGTCACAACATTATCGACAGGGCAGGTGTTTTAGAAGTCTCAACTTGATTCTCTTCACTTCCTTCTCAGATATTTGGGAGTAAATGGGCATATGTCATGGATGGCATGTGACTAGAAAATATAACTTCTAGGTCGTATCCTTGGCTAGATCCAACTTTAAATAAATTAAAGGATTTCACTAATTTAGCAAATTCTACAAAATGGGTAGAATTTCTTACTGTAATCTCTCCTACAGTAAAAGGGAGTGTAATAAATTGTATTTTATTTATCATATCAAATAGAATTAGCCAAGAGTGGTACTATATGCATACTTCAACAACAAAGTATATGTCAAGAACAAACTTAGGGAGTAAGAAGAGTTTTCCTTGATATCCATATATCCTAATGAGAGAATTATCCTCTTGCTCCATGTATATCCATTTTCCTATTAGAAACCTCACTGCTTCATCATGAATTCTTTTGGAATATTTCCCTTTAGCATATAGATGAACTCACTGATGAAATAATCTTGGAGTTGATGAAAATGAAATGGAGCTTTGAGCTACCACAACATAGAATACCATTGTTGGAAACTAAGATAATACTAAGAGGGGGGGTGAATCAATATTGTAACAATTTTACCAATTTAAGAGTTTCTTTTTAGAATAAGGCAATAAAAAGCACTTTCAACAATAAGAAACAATTACTTCAGCCACATCAATGGAACATGAAAAGAATAAGTAACTACATCAAATATGCTTCTCCATTTTATTAATAAAGAAAGCTACAACTTGAAGATACAATGTTCTAGCTACAACCAATAGGAAGCTACAACTTCCTAGTTTATCAACTACAACTGAATGGAGCTACAACTCCAACTATTCTCTAACACCCACTAGAAGGAGCACCAACCGGTCATCAGCATGCTACAACTTTCTTTAGACACTCATTGTTCCATATTTCATCCATTTTATAACTAGGATCAATGGATTCCTTCTCTCCTTTCAAAAACAATTAAATCTCAATCACCACTCAAAAATCACCTTCACCATACCAACACCTCACCTAATTAGAAGCTCTGTCTCCAAAATTGTACACATCCTGCTTGATCAAGATTACTTATAAAGAATTTGGATTGATATTTTTGGCTTCTCTTTATTTTATTTGATTGCTCCATGGTTCCTTATTTTTTCCTTTGTCCTATTCATCTCAGTCTTATGTACATGTTATCAGAGTTGCCTGACCTCATCAACCATTATTTACAAGTTAAAGTGAGTTTTTTCTGCATATTTTAGCAATTCTTTCTTGTTAACAGGTTTTATCAAGGCTTCGTTATTTTTACAAATTTAATAGCCAAAACTGAAAGTTCCGCTATTTTTCCATTAATCCTCTTTTCTCTCATCCCTTTACCTATTTTTCCACCATAAGGTTGGGTCTCCATGACCATTGGTTTAGGCCCTAGGCACTAAGCCCTTTTAAGTCCTATTGGGAGCAATTTTCTTTTGTTAACGACTTCATGCCATTGATCATGCCTCTACACAAGGTGACCACCCATCAACCCAAAGGTCAGAGCTCCCAAGTCCCAATTTTTTTATTAATTGCAATTCTTAAGAAGTTATAGGATTCTAGGTTCCAAGGAAGGCTGCACATTCTATTTCCACCGCGCCCTTGGTCATGTTTCTACTCAAAACAACCAAGGGATAGGTCCAAGCGCTTAGCCCGACACCTCCCAAGAGTCTCCACGATTCTATTCTCTATGCCTCATGTTCATTTCAACATGAAATGACCCAAGGGTTAGTTCCAAGCACTAAGCTCATTGCTCCCAAACCTAGATCATTTTATTATCTGCCTCACCCCTGGTCTCCAATGGCTGCATGAGACCCTATGCAGGTGTGTAGCTTCTTTCACCTTCTATCTCGACATATTCCTTTGTGCCTCCATATTAATTTTCCACGCTCCATCCAATGAGATAAGTAATCCATGGGGTTTGCTCGACACCCTTTTTATTAGTCATTTCTCTATCAACTTCCACCTTGTCCCAGTGCGTTGTAACCCAGGGAATTACTTTGTGCACTCTGATCATACTACCAGACTCATACCTCCAGGATGACGTCACATCTACCACATGTCGACATCTGAGTGCTGACACGTATCACCTAGAATAGTGCCACTTGGGTGCCAAAAAATGCAAAATCCATCTGCTACATGTCCATGCTGACATAATAATTTGTTGTCGTCTGGGCCAATCATATCTTGCTACCTTTCATGTTGTCATAGAGGAGAGAGAAGGTCCTCCGAGGCTGGTTTTGTGACCATTTTTCTTTATAATTTGTTTTCTCAAACAAATGTTGGGTTCAAGCCTTTTCTCTTCAACACCACTCCTATGCGAATTGTGGTTTTGGAGGGATGCCCCCGGGGTGGATCTCCATCGTTGATATACATGATCAATTGTGTGGGAAACCACCTCCCGTGATCACAAAGGCCTTCTAAAGGGATGTATTTAGTGCCATCGGGAATCTTCCACGTAGCCCAGTGCTTAGTCGTGTGCACCCTAAACAAAATTCCAAGCTTCACCCTCCGATCTGCCTCTGTTAGGCCAACCTGTACTATGGGCTTCACTGCTCGCTCGCCATTGGACAATGTTTAGCTGTCATGTCCTAGTGACTACTACCTGGTCAATTAGAATTGGGCAGCAAAACAATTTCACTGGGGTAAGCCCTTCGGGTGGGCTCCACTTGTGTTCCAACCCGCTACTTCCACATTTGCCCGAAGATATCTCTTAGAGGCTCTACCTGTCTTGGCACCAATTTTGGAACTTGTGACAACTTTAGTTGCGCATCAAAGACTATAGCCACCTTTAACTCTGCTATGAGGGCCTTGGGATCACCAAAATTTTAATAGCTCTATCTTTTGATCAAGGAGGCCTTCTCATGACTTCCATATATCATTGGAAATATATTTTAGAGTTTTATCCATCTGGGTGGCTTACACTTGCATTTGAGATGGTCTAGTTCTCCAAAACTGGCTCTAAATCAACTGCATTGATTCTGATATTTTGTCCTTCTTGTGTGCCTAGTAACTACTCCTTGAGGCATTTATTTTACACTTGTGCCTCCTGCTTCCACTTGTTGACATCAATGACAACATATTTCCAACATTACCCCCCTATGGCATTAATGGAAACACCAAAATCAAACAAAACACCTTTTTCTCTTTTAAGTCTTTTAAGTTCTGCTCCCCCTGAGATGAAACTCCTCTTGTCCTTCATATGTTGTTGTACTGCTTCTAGGTTGTTGTTTTGATTTGTTGTGCTAGCTCTGGTTTGATTACCATCTTTCACACCCATTTTGTTTGATCACCAGATCACTCCCCCTGTTTTTATTTTTATTTTTGTTTGATTTCATTTCTTTAGATCACTCCCACTTTGACATCAGCAGAAAAGACACCATCATGCTCCCCATGTCATGTTGATCCTTGTGGACCTAGAATCTTCACCTTGATTCACTGATTAACAATTAACTTTCTTCCTCTTAATGGAAGAGCTAGTGGAGGGAGGCAAGAGGCACAATGCCCAATCTTTGCCTCAAATACTCAAAATATTTTCTAGGAAATGGCTTAGTGAAGATATCAACAACCTTCTCTTTGGTAGATACATACTCCAACTACACAATCTAAGCTGCAACTTTCTCTCTCAAGAAATGATACTTGATGGGGATATGTTTGGTTTTATACTGGAAAAATGGATTATTTGACATGTTGATTGCACTTTTGTTGTCACAAACAATGGGAATAGACTCATCATAGAACACTTGTACATCCTTCAAGGTTTTCTTCATCCATAATAGTTGATGCAACAAGAATACACTGTAATATATTCTGCTTTAGGTGTAGCTAAGGAAATGGAAGCTTGCTTATTGCTTAACCATGAAATGAAATTTTCTCCAAGAAAGAAAGCACCACCACTTGTGCTCTTTATATCATCTACATCACCTACCCAATTAGCATCAGTATAGACAACGAATGATTTTTTTTTACTACTGGGGTACCACACACCATAGTCCATTGTTGCTCTAAGATATCTAAGGATCCTCTTGGCTACTAATAGATGGATTTGTATGGGAGTTGATTGAACTATTCCAAATATAGCAATGACTTGCATGATGTTTGGCCTTGAATATGTTATATATAAAAGGTTGCCAATGATGGATCTATGTAAGGTCTGGTCCATTTATAGAGATTTAACCATCTTAATAAGCTTGCAACCTATCACCATTCGAGTGCTAACTAAAGAGCATTCTTCCATGCCAAATTTCTTTAGCACTTCCTTGAGATACTTTCCTTGATAAATAAATATGCCTTTGGGGGTTTGTGCAATTTGCAATCTATGAAAGTAGGAAAGATCTCCAAGCATGGACATCTCAAACTCTGCCTTCATGTCAACTACAAATTCATTGTTCAACAAATTTGAATTACTCGCAAAGATGATATCATCAATGTATACTACCACCACAATGAGTTTTCCATCCTTTTCTTAGACATATAGGTTGTTTTCGGCTGCACCTCTTTTGAATCCATGCTTGAGAAGGTAATTGTATAGCTTGGAATACAAATCTCTAGGGGCTTGCTTTAGACCACACAAATCCTTCTCAAGTTTGCATACATAATATTGTTTCTTTGTTAGCTGAAAGCCTTCTAGCTACTCTATGTAAATTTCCTGCTGTAGCTCTCCATTTAGAAAAGAAGATTTGAGATCCATTTGATATATTTTGAATTTCTTGAAACAAGCATATGCCAAAAAACATTCTTATTGATTCTAATCTAGAAATAGGAGCAAAAGTCTCATAAAAATCCATCCCTTCTACTTGAGCATAGCCTTTGCGTACCAACCTAGCCTTGTTTCTTACCACTCCTCCTTGGTCATTCAAATTATTCCTAAATACCTACTTTATGCCAATGGCATTCTTGTTTGCAAGCCTTGGAACAAGTTCCAAAGTTTGATTTTTTCTCTCATTCAATTATTCATTCATGCCTTTAGCCAATATTTATATTGATTATCTTTAACATTATCCGTTGGTTCCTCCATGGACAGTAATGCAACATGTGCCTGTGTGAGGGAATCTTGCAACCTCCTTCTTGTTTGTACTCTAGAATTTAACTCACTAACAATATGATAAGCTAGGTGATGTTTTTGTACATACCTTGGGAGATCTCTTGCTTAGGGACTAGAGGGATATTCCTCACTTTCTTTAATAGTTGTGTCATGCTCTTCATTTATGCCCACCAGTTCATTAATGTTGAGTTGTTTCTCTTCTTGATCAACATGCTCATCCAACTTCACGTCGATTTAGTCAATGATTATCTTGGTGACTTTATTGTAACATATGCAACCTTTTTTGTTATGTGAATATCCCAGAAAAATTCCTCCATATGATTTGGCATCGAATTGCCAAGTATTTCATCATTTCTCTTGATGTAGCATTTCTATCAAAAAAATTGAAGTGTGTAACTATTGCGCATCTGCCACTCCACAACTCATAGGGATTTTTCTCACTATTTGGTCTAAGATCAGATTTATTGAGAATAAATACTACTATATGAATTTCCTCTGCCCAAAACCTCTGTTGAACATTCTTTTCTGTCATCATCACTCTAGCTAACTGTTGAACTCACCTGTTTTCTCTCCCTACAACACAATTATTATGGGGAGCCTCTCCTATGCTAAACTTCCTTTTGATGCCATTCAATTTACATAATTCATCAAATTCCTTTGAATTGATCTCACCTCCATTATCTAACCTTATGATTTTGATTTTGCAATTAGTTTCATTTTCAGCCATGACTTTGAACTCTTTAAACTTATCAGAAGCCTCAAATTTATCTATGAGAAAGGAAACCCACACCATCCTGTTGAAATCATCAACTATTAGCATAAAATAAAATTTATCTATGGTTGAATGCATTATGGATGGTCAACACAGATCCATATATACCACCTACAATGGCTTTGTAGATGAGTTCTCCCTTGCCTTGAAAGGAACTCAAGGTTGCTTTACCAATTGGCATGATTTACAAATAATGTTCTATGGTTTTGAAAGCCTTGGAAAATCCTTGACAACAATTTTCTTTCTAAGCTTGACTATCTAATCAAAGTTCATATGTCGAAGTATTTTGTGCCATAATCAAATCTCATCTATCTTGTTCAAACAACACTTTTCTGTCATCTCCTTCAACACATAGATATTGTTGTCTGTTCTTACAACCTCAACAACTATTTCACTTGTGCCTGTGGACTTGATTTGACAATTTTTTTCTTTAAAAACCACATCATATCCTTGATCATACATATGAGACACACTCAACATGTTATGTTTCATCCCATTAACATATAAAAATTCTTAGCTTTACCTTTTCCATTTGATAGATTGACCATTCCTTTTGCAATTATTTTTCCTGGAGAATTGTTTCCAAAGGTCACAATACCTTTGTCGACATGTTTACAAGTTAGGAACTTGATTTTGTCTCTTGGCATATGTCTGGAACAACTATTGTCCACATACCAATAGCTCCCACCATTCTGTGCATAGAAGGCAATATTACTAGCTCTATCTTCTTTTCTTTAAGCCCGCAATTGACTACTATATGCCCAAAATATTGGCATTTAAACATTTCACTTGATTATTTAGGGGAGAAAAAGTATTATTATTCCTAGGTTTGTTTCTTCTCTGTTGAATTCTTCTCTTGGATCTGAGATTTATACATGAGAGATTAAATATGCAGTTTGCTTCTTTGTGGCCATAGTTTTCTTCTTTGTGGCCTTATCAAACTTCTTCAACAATATAATTTCTCCTTCCATCTTATCACATGTTTGATCCTTTTCATTCAACTATTGGGTCAATTACTTGTGTATCTTCTTACCTTCTTCTATTTGCAAGAGTAATGACTCAACCACCTCAACCTTTTCTTTTATCAAAGTTTCCTTCTAGGTTTTGGTTTTGTTTCTCAACCTATCTATCTCTTCAAATCCACTTACCAATTATCCTTCAATATCAACTTCTCCTTCATCATCATCAGAGTTAACAAAATTGACTTGCATATTTTCAATGGCCATAAGCATGGATTCTTTAGAGCTATCATCATCTCTTTCCTCATCTGAGGATGGGATGGGCTCACTTTTAGAGGAGATATCTTCTTGAACATAGAAACCTTTCTTATTAGCCCCATTTATGTTATTTTTAACTTTCTTAAACTTTTATTTAGGATCATAATCAATTTTCTTCTTTTTAGGACACTTTGATGCATAATGACCAACTTTGACACAGTTAAAACATTTAAAGGGAAACTTACATTTATACTTGCTTGATCCTCGCTTGAGCTTCCTCACAAAGTTAGCTTCTTCCTCATTTGATCCACAACATGAGTCCTCATGCTCATCCTTGAAATTATTTTCTGCTTTGAAGGATTATTCTTTGACTGCAAACTTTCCTTTAGACATCCTTATCTCATAAGAAGTGAGTATTCCAAGGAGCTGATCTAAAGTGATAGAGCCTGGATTGGCCATTTATTCAATGGATGAAACCTTGGGATTAAACCTCTTAGGAAGAGATCTTAGCACTTTTTGAACTACCACATATTCATCTAAATTCTCATCAAGCCCTCTTATAGTGTCCACAACTTCATCAACTCTTAAAAAATAATTTGCAATATCTTCATCATCTTGCATGCTCAAAGATTCAAATTGGATCCTATAACCTTGGAGTTTAGCTTTATTTACCTTGATGTCTCCTTAATAGAAGTTTCTCATCTTGTCCCATATTACTTTGGTAGATGTGCAAACCATCACTTTGACAAGTTCTGATTCTGGTAGGCCAACAAGCAAGGCATGCATTGCTTTAGCATTCCATGTGAACTCCAACTTTTGATTTTTGGTTATTGTTGCTGGAGGTATTGATATTCTTCTTCCACAACATCCCACACATCAGCTCCAAGTGATTGAATATAGGTCTTCATCCTCATTTTCTAGAACACATAGTTTGTTCCATTGAACATAAGCACCTTATTGGTAAATCCCCCTTCCTGGTTTGCCATGGTCCTTGGTCTTTCTTCCAACTGTTAGGTTGATCAGAAGTAACCTTGCTCTGATACAAATTTTTGGAAACCAAGACAATACTGAGAGGGGGGTGAATCAGTATCCTAACAATTTTACCATTTTTTTTTCACAATAAGATAGTAAAAATCACTTTCAACAATAAGCAACAATTACTTCAACAATCAATGGAACATGTAAAAAATAAGTAACTACATCAAATCTACTTCTCCGTTTTATTAATAGGGAAAGCTACAACATGCAGATACAATGTTCTAGCTACAACCAACAAGAAGCTACAACTTCCTAGTTTATTAGCTGCAACTAAATGGAGCTACAACCTCAACTATTCTCCAACACCCACTGGAAAGAGAACCAACCCCTAATCAACAAGCTACAACTTGATTTAGACACTCATTGTTGCATCTCTCGTCCTTTTTAATACTAGGATATTGATTTCCTTCTCTCCTTTAAAAAGCAATTAAATCTCAGTCACCACTCAAAACTCACCTTCACCATACCAACACCTTACTGCACCAAAATCTGTCTCCAAAATTGTACATATTCTGCTTGATCAAGCCTTCTTATAAGGAATTTGGCTTAATGTTTTTGGATTCTCTTTATTTTCCTTGATTGTTGCACGCTTCCATATTTTTTTCTTTGTCCTGTTCATCTTGATCTTTTGGACATGTTCTCCATGTTGTCCTCCCTCAAGAACCATTCTCTGCAAGTTAAACTGAGCTTTTTTGTATTTTTTTAGGATTTTTTCCATTGTAACAGATTTTAGTAGGGCTTCACTATTTTTATTTGTAGTTAGCTTTGTATTAATTTCCAAATTTCACTGCCAAAACTAAACGTTTCGCTATTTTTCCGTTAATCCCCTTTTCTCTCAGCCCTTTACCTAGTTTCTGCTATAAGACTCGGTATCTGCGACCACTAGCTTAGGCCCTGGGCGCTAAGCCCTTTCAAGCTATGTTGGGAGCCTTTCTCTTTTTTTAACGGCTTTATGCCATTGTTCATGCCTCTATGCGACGTGACCACCCATCAACTCAAACGTTAAAGCTCCCAAGTCCCGAATTTTTTATTAATTGCAATTCTTAACAAGTTACGAGATTTCAGGTTTCGGGGATGACCTCACATTCTATTACAGCGTTGTCCTTGGTTGTGTTTCTATGTGAAACTACCAAGGGATAAGTTCAGGTGCTTATCTCGACACCTAACAAGAACCTCCGCGACTCTATTCTCTATGCCCTAGGTTCATTTCTACATGAAATGACCTAAGGGTTTGGTCCAGGTGCTAAGCCTAGAGCTCCCATACCTAGCTCTTTTTATTATGTGTCGTGCCCCTAATCTTCAATGGCTACATGAGACCCTGTGCTGGTGCATAGCCCATAGCCCCTTCTATCCTCGAGTATTCTCGTGTGCCTCCATATTAGTTTTTCGGGCTCCATCTAGCTAGATGAGATGTCAATGGGGTCCACCTAACACCCTTTCTATTGCCCACCACTCTGTCAACTACCATTGTGTCTCGATGCCTTGTAACCTAGTACATTACTTTGTACACTCTTATCATACTGTCAAGCTTATAACTTTTGGATGACGTCACACCTATCATGTGTCGACCTCTGAGTGGTGACACATGTCACCCAGAAAAGGGCCACTTGGGTGCCCAAAAATGCCAAATCTATCTACCACGTGTCCATGCTGACGTCATCATTTGTTTCCATTTAGGTTAATCATATGTTGCCACCTTTCCTGTTGTTAGAGAGGAGAGATAAGTTCCTCTGAGGCCCATTTAGTGACCATTTTCCTTTCTAATTTGTTTTTCTCAAAACATTGTCAAGTTCAAGATTTTTGTCCTCGACACCACTCCTGAGCGGAATGTTGTTTTGAAGGGGTGCCCCCCAGGTGGATCTATGTCGGTGATCTACATGATAAACTATGCAATAAACTGATTCCCGTGACCACAAATATCATCTATAAGGTTGTCTCTAGTGCCATTGGGAAGCCACCACGTAGCCCAGTGCTTTCCTCCTAGTGCTTAGTTGTGTGCACCCTTAGAAAAAAGGATTGGGCTTCACCCTCTCGGCTACCTCCACCAAGCCAACCTTACTTTGGGCATCACCATTTTCTTGCCATTGGAAAACACTTAGTTGTCATGTCTTGGCGATTACTGTTTCTTGGACTTGGGCACCAAAATAATTTTGTCGGGGTAAGCTCGCCAAGTGGGCTTCACCTGTGGTCCAACCCACTGTCAGGTCTACCTGAAGCTATCGCTTAGAGGCTCTGCTGGTCTTGGTGCCAAGTTTGGAATTTTTGCCAAGTTTCGTTGCACATTAAAGACTCCAGCTACCCTTAACTTTTCTATGAAGGCCTTGGTCTCACCAAATGTTTACTGGCTCTATCTTTTGATTCAGGAGGCCTTTTCAAGACTTCCATATATCGTTGGAAATATATTTCTGAGCTCTATCCATTTGGGTGGCTTACACCTGCATATGAGATGGTCTAGTGCTCCAAAATTGGCTCCAAATCCACTCCACTAGTTCTGATATTTTTCCCTTCTTGTGTGCCTAGAACCTGCTCCTTAAGGCATTTCTTTGACACATTTGCCTCTTGCTACCACCTGTTGACATCAATGAAAACATACTTCCAACAACCATAATTGAGCTAGTTTCGTATGTGGGTTCATGTTATTCTTGTAGTGTAATTGATAGAATATGTTGCATGAGGTTATTTCCATCACTAGGTAGGCTATCATGTAGAATTTTGGGGTTTTTTTGAAGTTGACTAGCTGATATGAAATCTTGTTGGAAATAACTTCCCCCTAATCAAACAGGGTGTCTCTTTTGAAATAGAAGTACAAAACATATAATATTGACCTAGGAACCAGTGAATTCGATTCACATCCCATAACTAGGGAAAATAATCAAGAGACATATCTATACGTCTCAAAACAAATAGAGATGTCTATGGAAGAAAGACTAGATGAGATGGGTGTAGAGGGAAATATAATTTCTTGAATAATATTCATTCCATCACCTTCTAAGTGTAGGAAAGAATTAACTTTGGTGAGTTTTAGCTACTTATTAGGCTTAGGTAGCTTTAGAATTATTCTAAAAATATTTGGAGTAAGAAGCATTAGATTCTTCTGCGAACTTAGCTCGATAGTTCTAGTCTTGGAGTCAAATTGTTTTTCACACTAGAGCACTATCACTTTGCTTCTAGGGCTCATGCAAAATTCACCATTCTATGTTCCAGATTCTATTTCTATGTCTTTCTTCTAGAGCCAATTTTATGTACCATTTGTATGCAATAGATGAATGGAAAATTTTGTCTTGTCTAGCTAATGGGTTGGCTATGTCTCAACAAGTTGACTACTAATTTTGTTGGGATGGGGTCCCCTGGGTTAGTTTTGGGGAAAACTCTCAAGTTTGATGTAAAAATATGTAAAGTCTCTAAAAATTTTGGTTGCGGAGCGCGTAGCTGGTTAAGAGTCAAAAAGGGTTTTTACCCTCCTTTGTGTAAGATTGAGTCAGTTTTTGAGGATCTACCCATGTTCCGCGGACCATGGGATCATATAAATAGGTATGTCTTAGAGAGTATAAGGCAGTGATCTAAGGTTATATGGGTACAAAGGAATAAGTCTAGCGTGGAGATAGAAGTCTTGAGGAGGAAAAAGGCTTTGTAGCTGAGTGCACAAATGCCTAGAGTAGTGTCTGAAGCTGAGTGTGCGGAACCCTACAACTGAGTGCGCAGGGAATTTTTGAGTTTGTAAACCTTTTCTAAATATCAATAAAGAAGATTGTTACGAAAAATCCTGTGTTTTATCCTTTTACTTCTGTTATGTATGATTGTGATATATGCTGTGATGAATGATGCCTTTATGAAATAATGATGTATTTATGCATGAATCTACTTGATTAGTCTTATTAACTGAATGCAAGTAATGTTAAGTGCCTATGCGAAGATCATAACACCTTCTGTTAACTTTATTGAACACTTAGGTAGATCTGAGTAAATACTGAACTAAGGGTAATCTATGGTGTGCGTAAGTAGATAGTCAGCCTATTTAGGGTCCGGAAAAGCCATTCGTAGACCTTCGCGGAGGTTTATAGGCCGATTGAGGGAAGTTACAGTGATAAGCCATAAGGGCTTAGAGATCTGCGTGGAGGCAGATCTAGGTCACAACAGGACATCACATTGATCTTTGGGTGTGGAAACTTGGTTCCAACATCCCCCCATACTGCTTCGGGTGAGACTTTAGTCTGCACACAACGAATTGATGCTGAAAGGGCAATTAGTGTAGGGATTTGTTTGCCACAAATAACTCTGAACCTGGGTCAGGACCCCTTAAGCAAACAAATGGTTCTGTTGCCAGGACCGGAATATGCATAAAGAGATGTGTGATGTCGCATCACTGGAATCCAACCAAAAAGGAAATTGAAGTGGTTAGACAGAAAGATCGATGAATTCGCAGCACAAGAGAATAGAAATTTGCACTTGACAAAAGAACAGTGGTTGGACAGATACTTGTACACAAAAATACATGAAATATTCTTCTGCACCTTCCCGATCGAGCTATATGAGTGGATCGCTATATTGGTAGACAACCAAGGAAGGTGAAGGCTTGATGGTCCGATAGTGTGGACCCCGAAGCTAGTGCAGAGGTTGGAAGCTTCTGAAGATAAGATCGTGTGTGCTGTTGGCCATTGGCTTGATTGGGTTATAGGAAGATTTGTTATAGAGTTCGTGGTTGAAACCTCAGTCAGTGACAATGAAGCAGAGCGATGCTTCTTCAAGGGAACACGAGGTAAGTATTTGAGATCTTTGAATATTTGGCTTAAGATGCTCTTGTGTGAAAAGCAGGTTATGCCATTGCCTTGATGTTTGGATCTACACAAAGTGGATGAAGCTTTAGAAATCAAGGAAAAGTAGGTCCTAAATGTAGTCCATTGGTCGGACCTCCATTGAGTAACGACAAGGGAGCGGTACAAGACTTACCACAGAGCATTTTCTAGTTGATAAGGTAGGGTCTTCCGCGAATCATCTGTCCATGCTGCCTCCACCCTCACCTCCACAACATACACCTTCTCCCACACCGTCACCACCACCACCACCATTCAACATGTCGAATACAATGAAGTTTCTAGTTTTCAAGGGCTTAGGAAGTGAGGATCCAGATCAATTTTGGTTTGTTGCGAAGGCTATATGGACAACACAACAGATTACGGATGATAATATAAAGAAGGCGTAGTCGGTTACTACTCTACAAGATCACATGTTGACATGGTACATTAAGTATTGCACGGATAATCCATTGGCATCATTAGTAGACACACAAACCTCTTTGAACAAAGAATTCGGTAAGCCTAAGTTTGATTCGCAATCAGTAATTGGATTCAAGGAAATCATGATGAGGGCTGGTGAAACGTCTTGGGAGTTAAAACAAAGATTGAAGTGTGTAATCTGTGAAGATAATATGAACCTCACAAACTGTCAGCACCACGAGTGGTTTATAGCTTTGCTCCTACCCCACCTAAGGATTTCTTTATCACAGCAAAAGAGAGGGACTCAAGCGGAAGCTCTGGAAATCATGATGAGATTGCATGAAACACCTATTCAGGACGCTTCGTTGGGAGTTCAACATATTCAAGTGTAAAAGCCAGGGGCATGATAAAGATCACTGCCTTGTCTTCACGAATTATATCACGGGGGGTGGGGCAATGCCCTTGTGGCAGGAAGCTCCAACAGGATCAAGTATGGGGCCCGTGCTGTGGTGCGCTATTTGTCAAGTGGCTAGAAATCATGTAACAGATAATTATCATTTGCTGCAAAAGTTTGTGCAGACACCACAACAATTATTCTGCGATTTCTGTAAATTGGTAGGCTACGATGAATGCCATTGCCATAGCTACAAATTGATGATGGAAAGGACGTTTACATATTGAATGCAAGAAGAAAATTGGCCTCCGGATAAGGGCACTGGAGAAGCTCGTGGAGGATATTAGGGGCACGGACGAAGTTGAGGAGGAGGAGGACCTGGTAGAGGTCGTGGATACGTCATTTGCTATAATTACGTAATGCTGGGACACTATGCGCAAGAATGTATGAGCCAGACACACTCGCCATGTCAATATTGCACTCAGTTTGACCACACAATAGAAGAATTCCCTGTGTTGATAGCTAATATGCAGGAGAAGAAGGTGCATCCTCAGAATCCTACCTAGAACTTACAAATGATGAGGGTTGAGCCCCGCGAAGAGGATCCAAATGTGAATATTGTGCTGTGAAGTGGAATAATGACTCGTGATGATAAAGGAAAACCTACAAAAAAATGGGTGGGTCCGTAAGGCCCTAGAAAAGGAGGTTGGGTTTGATCTGGAGTGCACAAAGGAAACGTTTATGGAGGCGAATAAAGGCTTCATTGAGGGCTCCACCTCACAAATTCAGGATAGATTGCCAGAAATCGGTGCACCTACAAAGGTTGACCCCTTTGTGCTCACCACATTATTAGAAACTTGTATGAAGCTACTACGCAATAGAAAAGCTGTGAAAGGGTTATAGGAGATGATAAATAAGTGTGTTGGTAAGGAAAATTATCTTGAAGGACACCGCACAGTCAGAAATATCAGCAAACATAAGACAAGGACAATGCGTGAGATGAGGCTCACCACACAAATAAGAGACTATGAGATGGACCAGGTTATTTTGGATCTGGGATCTAATGTGAACGTTTTGCCTAAACAAACATGGGAGAGAATGGGGAGACCTGCGCTATTGTGGTCTTTGATTCAGTTGAGGATGGTGAACCAATAGAAGATTATCCCCATGATACAATTGCATGGAGTGACCATAGATATAGAAGGTGCGTGCACGTTGGCTGATTTTGAGGTGATAGAAATTGTTGATGACAACAATCCCTACACTGCACTCCTTGGAATTGATTGGGCTATTGACATGAATGGGGTCATCAATTTGAAGAATTGAACAATGTCATTTTAAAGGAAATCGCTCCACGTTGTGGTACCATTGGACCCTGTAGAAGGACTGCACTACACTAAACTGGTTCGTGATTATGAGGAAAGTGATGACGATTTGGATCAGATCTATAAAATAACATTGCAATACCAAGACTGGATAAATCCGAGAGTTAATGGATGGATTTCATGGGACCGCGAGAGCTCCTGTGCCTCGAACTCAAATGAAGAATTGGAACATTGGCAGAATAGTTTGCATGAAGTATCTACGCTGCACTGCAACATGACGACTAAATCATTGCGTTGTGTGTCGTCGGAGGTAATAAATTTACCTTATTATGATGGTTTAATTGATGTAGATAATTTTTTGGATGCCTTTGAAAGTGAAGCATCTGAGGACCATCGCTTTCAAGCACTAGATTTGGCATTGCACACTACGCTAACACGGTGGTGGGGTACGCACAAAGACAACTTTGATGAATGGTTCGAGTATAGGAGAATGATGAGGTCACTTTTTGGCCACCCGAAAGTTTGGCTGACTGAGAAATATGATGGTAGGAATGATCCACATGATCATTTAGCAAAATGGAACAAAGTTTATGAAACGGAGCCACAACCAGAATGGGTGCATTTATTCTTTCACACTTTGGATATAATCCATAATAATTGGTACCTGGAAACGAAGCTCCGACATGGCAGTGCAGAATGGGATATCTTAAGGGAAGGATTTTTTATGACCTTTAGTTTTGAGGATGGGTTCGAAATCATTGATGAAGCTCTGCAGGAGGTTAAGGCAACGATCTTTAGAATTTTGTAGGACCCTTTGGAATTAGTTCAACTAGATTGGAGCACCCAACTGCGCCATGCACTGGAATGCTATAATATGACTTCTGAAGGGGTGGATGAAGATCCAAGGAATATTAATATCCCACAAGCAGAAGGTCACCATAAGGTTGAAGGTCCGTAGATAGAGAACTTAGACATCACCGTGCCATTGAAGATTGGGCAAGTGAACATTGGTACTGAAGTAGAGCCAACATTTGTGAAGATTCAGGATTATTGGGATGATTCCACGGTAGACAAAGTTGCTGAGTTGCTCTGTGAGTATAAGGATTTGTTTCCTATGAAATTTACGGACCTGAAAGGTATCATAGGAGACTTGGGTGTGACGAAAATTACCTTGAAGCCAGATGTGAAGCTGATTAAGTAGAGGCCATATCTCTTTAATCCCAAATATAAAGAAAAGGTATGCTTGGAGTTGGATAATATGCTTGAGGCAAGCATTATCAAACCAGTGGAAGAATCTGATTGGGTGAGCCCAATGGTGGTCCAAGAAAAGAAATAGAAGGGAGAGATACGGATTCGCGCAAATCTTAGGAAGCTTAATTATGCCTGTGTCCATGATCCCTTTCCGACACCATTTATAGATGAGATACTAGACAACGTTGGAGGGAAGGAGGCCTACTCATTCACTGATGGGTTCTTTGGGTACCATTAGATTAAGATTGCGCCAGAAGACAGGAGTAAGACAACCTTTGCGACAAAATTAGGTTGCCTCTAGTATACAGTGATACCATTTGGACTCAAGAATGTGCCGACGATATTCTCTCGCGTAGTCATCGCGGCGTTCAAGGAATTTATTAACAAATACTTAAAGGCATATTTTGATGACTTGACAGTGTTTGGGTTAGTCAAGTGCCATGTAGTCAGTCTACGCTTGATGTTGGATATGTGCCGAAGATATCAGATTGCGTTGAACCTAAAGAAGTGCTTATTCTGTGTCCCTTTTAGAATTTTGTTGGGTCATGTGGTGTGAAAACAGGGACTAATGGTGGAACCTGTTAAGATCATAGTCATAGTCAATTTGGAGGCTCCAAGGAGTATTAAACAGTTGCGTGCAACGCTGGGCCATACTAGATACTATCAAAAGTTCATCAAGGCTTATCCTTAGATTACTGCGCCGATGGGGAAGTTATTAAAGGAGGATGCTGCATTCTGTTGGGATGAAGAATGTCAACGTAGTCTAGATGTATTGAAAGAAAAAATGGTCACCGCGCTGATCTCGGTCTTCCCAGATTGGAAGAAAGAATTCCATGTGCACATTGATGCCTTGTGTATTGCATAAGGAGCAATGCTAACATTGACAGATGAAGGAGTGATGGATCATCCTATAGAATTTGTGAGCAGGAAGTTATCAAAGTCTGAGAAAAATTACCCAACAACAGAGCGCAAAGGATTGGCTATGGTGTACGTGCTCCAAAAGTTTAGACACTATCTATTGGGTGGACATTTCAAGATGTACACAGACCATTCTACATTGAAGTATCTAGTCAATAAGCCTATGTTGGGGGGGGAATATGCAGATGGTTGTCGTTATTTCAAGAATATTATTTTCAGGTAATTATGAAACCAGGTAGGTTGAATGCAAGACCTGACCATTTGTTGTGCATTGAGACAAGGGAGGAGCCCACTAATTTAGAGGAAGGACTACCCGACGCGTAGCTCTTTGTGGTGCACGTAGCGGATAACCCCTTTTTGGATATTATCTAATTCTTGACTACAAGGATGGCTCCAGAAGGATACACCAGCCAGCAAAATAAAGAGTTGGTAGTGCGCACGACAGATTTCTCGATGATTGCAGGAAATTTATAAAAGATGGGATTGGATGAGATACTCCAATGATTTGTGCCCAATTTTGAATGGAATAGCATCCTCGCTGAACCTCATGGAGCTGCGGGAGGGAATTATGTAGGAAAAGCAATCGCGCAGGAGATTTTGCATGTAGCGTTGTGGTGGCCTACGCTACATAAAGATTCTAAAGCATATTGTAGGGCATGCGATGCACGTCAAAGAATGGGTAGGCAATCTCGGAGGGATGAGATGCCACTGAATCCACAGTTGTCATTGTAGCCATTTGAGAAATGGGCAATTGACTTTGTAGCACTGATTCAACCTCCAGGGAAGAAGACAGGGGCGCGCTATATCATCATTGCGACAGAATATTTGACCAAATGGGTGGAGGCACAACCGGTGAAGCATTGTACAGGGGCTATGGCCACAAAGTTCCTGTTTGAATATGTGTTAACCAGGTTCGGTTGCTTGAAGGTTTCGATGAGTGATCGCAGTACACACTTCCTTAATGAAACGATCAACGTGCTAACATAAGAATTCCAAGTGTATCACCAAAAGAGTACGCCATATCATCCTCAAGCTAATGGAACAGTTGATGCCTTTAGTAAGATCTTGGAGAATTCGCTAACAAAGATTTGCAACGAGCAGCGAAATGATTGAGCTATGCATGTACAGGTAGTTATATGGGCATATAGGACTACTTGCAAGAAGCCAACATGTCAGACACCTTTCCGATTGGTCTATGGTGTAGAGGTTGTGATGCCTATGGAACATATTGTACCTAGCCTCCTCATAGCAGCTTTCGCAAGAATGGCGAACCATGGAACTTTGGAAGAACGACTCACGCAGCTAATGGAGCTCGAAGAAGACAGGTTCTTGGTTGGATTCCATCAGCAAGTCTAGAAGGAACGTGAAAAAGCTTGACACAATCGACACATCAAAATTTACACATTCAAGGTAAATGATTTGGTATTATTATATGATAGTAAGTTCGCTAAGTTTCCAAGAAAGTTTCAAATGCACTAGCTGGGGCCGTATGTTATCAAAGAAATTACATACGGTGGTACAGTTCAGCTTGCGAAGCTAAATGGAGAACCTTTCCCAGAAAAGGTGAATGGAAATCGTTTGAAGCCATATGCAGGAGACCCGACTCAATGACTATATGACGACAGGACAGTATTAGTGCTCCAAGCAGTTGCAAGGGAGCACGGGACTCTAAACTACACTGCCCAGTTTGTGGAACTACGCGATAGAGGAGCTGCAAGAAAAAGGTTGACGTCATAGTACCAGAAGCAACATGAAGGGAGTTGCAAAATGGAGGGAGATATCATGCAACATAGCCAGAAAATAATCGTTAGGGTCACTCTTCATGATTTGATGACCAAAAGATGGTTAAGAGGAGTGGGGGGGAAATTAAGGCTGAAATCTTTGGAGATCTTCCACTAATTTAGCATTAATGGATGGATTTTAGGGGGAATCGTTGAATTTGAATTCAAAATCTCCTATAAATTACGCGTGCCCATCAAAAAAAGAACACTTTTCATCCTTAGAGTTTTTAAGTTGTGATGTTTGTTGCTTATGAATTGTCAGTTTTTCAAAGATTTGATCGTAAGCTCCGTGTTTGATACTCTACCTGAGCAAACCCAACAATTCATTCGTAGCACTATGTTAGGACTAGATAAGACTGTTGCCTCCAAAGGAGTGGACCCAGAAGTTGTGAGCATGGAGGCTTCGTCTCATGTACCTATGACACCAAGGTTTCCTAAGCTGAAGCCTAAACTAGTGCGCGAGACCCACAAGCTGAAGAAAGACAAGCAGAAAAGGTCGATGCCAGTGCACAAGTCATCTAGGAAGCATTCTGCTACTCGGGCACAGAAGAAGGACAAGAAACCCGAGAAGGTTGCAGATTTAGAGGATGAAGAGGGCGTGGAAGATATAGATGCTGAGGGTGCAGAGCCCATCTCCAAGTTTTCGGAGTATATCCCTCCGCATAAAGGAAAAGTGAAGGTCACCAAGGACCCAGATGCGGAGAAATTCGTCATTCATACGCCCTTGTTTCCAGAAAATATAACCTTTGAAGGTCCGTGTCTAGTGCGGGTTACTCTTTTAAAGATGGAGGATTGGCACTTGGTTGATCATGAGAGGTTCCCCCACCTTGCAACGAAGAATTACATGAAGCGAGTATATTACAAAGACTCTAGTGTCACAACGTTGGAGCCAGTTGAGTGCTTCCGCAGAGTAAATCAATCAGGGTTGTTGAACCTACTGTGGGTTCCCCACTATCACTGTTCCAACATCAATACCACATGTATAAGGCAGCTGCTAACTCTGGTGCATGATGGGTGTTTATGGCTTGGCACGCCTATCCCCATCACAAACATGGATGTCCACCGAATCATGCTCCTACCAATAAAATGCTTGAATCTGGCCAAGGAGTTTGGTGGAAGGACAAGTGAGCGGTACTTGGCAGAGAAGATGAAGAAGAAATTTGAGTTTCTCAAGAAGCCATGCGGGTACTCCATAACATCCATCACCGACCCTGCCATGAAGATTTCCATGCAAATACTAGTGAGTAAGGTCATGAGGAAATGTCGCGTAGATGAGGTTCCAACGCCCGTCATCTCGTTAGCTACACAATGTTCGGAGGGCATGTAGTTTAACTGGTTGCACTACTTATGGAGCAAGTTCCTTGCGAATTGTTGCGAGGCTCAAAATGAGATCAAGACCTTCCACTATGTGTGTTTGCTGCTCTCCATTGTGCTAGTTGCCTAGGAGCTACCGTAGGATAGTCAGTTTCCTCCCTTGGAGAAAGGATGGTTGGAGGCTACATAGTTTAACTCCCTTTGGGCCATGAAGGACCCCGCGCAGGTCACAAAAAAAAAAAAATTATGGCTTTTGATGGAGGTGAGCATTCGCATGGCCATCAATCAGCGCCCTTGTCCCCGACCGTATATGAGCAGTTGTCCAAGTACATAGAATTCAAGGTAGATTTCCACTACGTCTATATCAAGGAGCGGAAGGATCTGTAGCAAAAGTGGTTTGATACGCCATATCTCGCCAGAGATGATGTGATTCAAGAAGTCATCAAGCATTGGCCAGCAGATTGGCACTCTCTATCCAACTTGGCTGTGGGTACCAGCAAAGGCGTGGGGAGCTCAATCGAGAAAAAGAGGAAGGATGTAGTGAAAGAGGCAGTACATAAGTTGGCCGCGCGACGAAGGAAGGGCCTAAGAACAAGGCTCAATTGGAAAAGGAGTGCGCTACAAAGTAGCAAGCCGAATAGGAGTAGCGCGACTTTGAGTGAAGTGGTAAATCTCCTTCGCCCCAGACCGAGGAGGAAGAGAAGTCAGTGCAAGGCGGTGGCAGTGATGAGGGGTAGAGCACTCCACTAAGGGTAAAGAGGTACAAAGAAAAATAGTAGGAGGGGCCTCGGAATAAGACAAAGGCGAGTAAGCCACCGCTATATCCCATTACACTGATGGAGGGTGATCTTAACGAGATCTGGGACAAAGTATGCGACACTACCTCCGAACTGTTCTAGAAATTCGAGCAAAAATATATTCAATATTTTCGAGTTGTTCAGAAGGATTTGTGTGAAATGCTGATCCATACCAGTAGGATACAGGTGGAAGCAGGGTAGCTGAGTGCCACACAGATGATCCTGGCACCAGGGACAAGTCAGGCTGCAAAGTTGGTCAAGACAGTGGATCTCAGGACAGTCATGCTGCCAAAAGGATCCGTAAGCGCGGAATCAGCCAATGACAAGGTCATCGTTAGAACTTTGAATAACATTGAAGTGCTCCCCAACAAATATCTTCACGCAATGCAGACATGTGTGACAGCAGGATTGAGAGCACAGGAGCAATGCGCTCTCATTTTAATCAACAAGTACAGGGTGAACAATGAGCAAATGATCACTGAGAAGACAAAGGCCCTGAAGGCAAAGGAAACGATCCAGGCGTAGACTGCTCAGCTGGTGGTCACGATTGCAGAGGCATGCATGACAGTGCCAAAGTTGCACATACTTGAGGAGGCACCGCTCGAAGCCAAGATCTAGAATCTAGCTGCAGGTGTCCATGATGCCAAAGAAGAGGTGGCCAAAGTTCAGTTTGAACTCAATATGAAGATCATGGAGCTAGAACTCAAGTCCTAGCCTTCCAATCCACGAAAGTTAGGGAACATCGTGGAGTTGTCATTATGGAAGGGATATCAATTGTCGATGCAACAGCCATGGACTGCACAATTTTATTTGAACAGGCCATGGAAGTGGTGACGACCCTGCAGGAAGATCCTACCCTGCAGAGATTGAGTACAGAGATCTGCGAGCTTCAACAACATTACGACAAAGTGAGGGAGATAGCGCACTCCATTGCTATAACATACTGCCTCACCAAATTACAAGAGACAAAGAAGCTCCTTACACAAGTGGAAGCAGCGCAAAAAATAGAGGTAGTGCTTAAGGCATGGTTGGGTCCTTGGTTGGACAAAACCTACCTAGTCGTGGCCAATATACAGGAAAAGTTGGCGAACTTGCAGCTCACGCAGTAGAAGATCAAGCAAGCCAGCGAAGGAACAACCATAGAGCAACTGGTTGAGCAAGTGAAGAAGGCAGCCAAGCAGAGCGCAACTGAAGTAGCAGTTATGCAAGTAGAGCTGGGGGATCTTCCCGACAACATCACCACGCCAACCGAGTGACTCGAGGGCGAGTCACGACCTTTGTGTTGGGGGCCTATTGGGATGGGGTTCCCTGGGTCAGTTTTGGGGCAAAAGCCCAAGTTTTATGTAAAAAGATGTAAAGTCTCTGCAAATTATGGTCGTGGAGTGCGTAGCTAGTTAAGAGTCAAAAAGGGTTTTTACACTCCTTTATGTAAGATTGAGATTTTTTTTTGAAGATCTACCCATGGTCCGCGGACCATGGGATTGTATAAATAGGTGTGTCTTAAAGAGTCTAAGGCAGTGATCTAAGTTTATCTATGGGTACGAAGAAAGAAGTCTAGCACAGAGATAGAAGTCTTAGAGGAGGAAAAAGGCTCCACAGCTGAGTGCGCGGACCCCTGCAGCTGGGTGCACAGGGAAATTTTGAGTTTGTAAACCTTTGTTGAATATCAATAAAGAAGATTGTTACGGAAATTCCTGCATTTTATCCTTTTACTTCTGTTATGTATGATTGTGATATATGTTGTGATGAATGATGCCTTTATGAAATAATGATGTATTGATGCATGAATATACTTGATCCATCTTATTATTTGAATGCAAGTAATGTTAAGTGCTTACACGAAGATCATAACACTTTCTATTAAATTTATTGAACACTTAGGTAGATCTGAATAAATACTGAACTAAGGGTAATCTATGGTAGCTAATCGGCCTGTTTAGGGTCCGCAAAAGCCAGTCGTAGACCTTCGCAGAGGTCTAGAGGCCGATTGAGGGAAGTTACAGTGATAAGCCATAAGGGTGTAGAGATCTGTGCGAAGGCAGATCTAGGTCACAATAGGACATCACACTGATCTCTGGGTGTGGAAACTTGGTTCCAACATCCCCCCATACTGTTTCGGGTGAGACTTCAGTCCATGGATCATGGATTGATGCTGAAAGGGCCAGCAGTGTAGAGATTTGTTTGGCACAACTAACTCTAAACCTGGGTCAGGACTCCCTAATCCAACAAATTTCAATCTCCATACTGCTAATTTGTTTAATGTATTTGGAGATGTGTGATAGATCAATTATTCCTTAGTGGGATTCTTAGACGTTAAATCCTCGAGTTACAATAGTCTTTAATAGGATATTGAATTTTCATATACCACCTTCATTGATCCATGCGAGAATGATAATGGAAGTTAATAACTTATGGGCAATCTTAAAGAGATGCTATTGGAAATAATTTATGTAACATAATATCAAGGTGATTGGTTAAGTAATACCTATATTGAAAGGGTAGAATGCGACACATATATAATTCGTATAACACGATATCAAGATCATGTAGGAAAATATGTTTTTCGTAACACAATATCAAACACCTTTTACCACATTGAGGATCAAACTTCGTTAAATGAGATTTCAATTAGCCTTGAAAAGAGAAAATTATTGATTTTCACTAAGTATGGACTTGAAGTGGAAAGGTAAGTTTATGGCATGGTTTACGGAAATATGAATGCACAAAAAGTTGCTCATGCATAGGATTGAATGTGGAAGAATAATGGATATGCAAAAGGACTATATGTATGAGAGAATGATGTCCTGGAGACTATATGCGTGGAAGAATGGTGTGTGAGAGACTATGTGTGGAAGAATGGTGTCCAAGGGACTATATGTCTATAATAATGGTTGATAGATTATTCTACACACAAGGGAAAATGACTTAAGTATCAGAAATGTGGAAACCATAGTGCGGGTGCAAAAATTTATGGAGAAGTGCAGAGTGTAGAGTGGTGCAATATTTCTGCACATTTCACTTGAAAAATGACTAAGTCAAGAAAAAATTTAGGGATAGGAAAAATACAATAGGAGTGAAAAAATAAATCAACACCCTCCCTCGCTTTTTTAATCAAGTGAATCTATATGCTTTCCGCTTGTCATCAAGGAGGTCTAGGGCTGAGTCATAGGGGTTGCGCCTACACTCCTTGTTATCACCAAAAAATGATCACCAAGCCATTTTTAACTAGGTGGATCAAAATACACCATGTAAGATTTATTTTACCATAGTAAAATCACTTTCACTGTGGAAATAATTTATTTAACCACTTTTATTAAATTATTTTCTTATTTAAATTAAAAAAACCCATGAGAATAATTAGATAAATAACTATTTATTTAATTTTCTCTAGGAATAATTAATAAATCACTATTTAAATAATTATTCCTTGTCATATTTGATTAAATCCACAAGGACTAATTAAATAAATCACTATTTATTAAATATTCCTTATTTCTATTATTGGAATAATTGTTAAATCATTATTTAATAATTAGTATTTCAATTTCACACCATTCTTAATACTCATGAAATAATTAATAAATCATTTTATTTGCTAATTATTTCTAAATAAAGATATTTAACCATTTAAATATATTTTCCCTCTCCAAAAAATATAATGAAGTATTCCTAGTGGTTAGATCTTGATTTGGTTAATATTATTTTTATGTTCTTCATTTTTTATATTAACTCAATACTTTGTTATAAATAGGAGGGTTTTCCATTCATTCTTCACCATTATCATCTTTTTTCTTTTGAGATCCCAGTTGAGTTCTCCATATTTTGTCTAGATTTTTCACATATTGAGAGAGGAGATCATTTTCTGAAGCATCAAGGACGGCAAAGGACCCATCCCATGGAGGGGGACTTACAGACCCTTTTTGTATATCTCCTTCACCAGGTGTTTTTAATAAATAATTTATTCAATTAAAGTCTTTCCATTTGGGTTATTGCATTGGATAATTTTATTGTTGCTTTCTATTCTGGATCGTCCATACTTTTGTTGCAAGTTTTCCATTTTTATTGCAGATCTGAATCATAAGCAACCATTAACTTGTTGTTAGGGTCACTTGTCACCTAGTGACTTAAGTGAAGTGTTTTTGGTACACCTTCCAAGAAATTCCACACTAATACTCTCGAGCCTAATAAAACCACCCACAAACATGCGAAATGGATTAATTGAGTTTTGAATATTGGGGGGCCCCAATATTGGCTAGAAAACACTTTTTGGTGCGGTGCATCCATTGTTTGACTTAGTCATATGAACTAAATGAATGCCCTCTAAGTATTGTAGTCTCTTAAAGGAATGGGATATCGAGGCCAAGTGATAGAAATAAAAAAAATAAATGGCATCAATGAAATTTTATAGATTTTCAACATCTTAGATATCACCAAGTTCATTCTTTCCTTTCTCATGTGAAAAATCATCCTCCATCTATTTTCTGCAATTCAAGACAATTATGGTTCATAAATAAATTTTTCATGGAGATAAGCTTAATCTCAAATAAAAAATAATTAATGGTGCCTTGGATTCACAAATAAGTTGCATAGTCCTTATGATAACATATATGTTTTTTTGAGAAGCATTCTATTAACTTAGGTGTTATATATATATATATATATATATATATATATATATATTATATATATATATATATATATATATATATATTATAGTTTTTTTATTTTATTTTTGAAGTTAGTAACTTTGCATTACATCAAATGAGGAATACATAGATCACAAAATTTCTGCTACTCGTTTACCTAATGGGAAACTAGACCAATAACATAAGTTTAGAGTCTTTGAGTTTGCTAAGACCTTGTCTAAATAGAGCTTATTGTAATAGAAACTTATAAAAACCAACTAGCAATTCTAGACCTTGACATACATCGACATGTGAAGATAAAAAAAAGAGTACTAATGTTGCAAGCAAAAAATTAGTGAGTCATAACAACTATTGGGCATAATCTATAGGTATCCACATTGGCTGGTCATTACCCTGATTTGAGGAGAAGGAGATGTTCACTAATCTCCTGGCTAGAAGGGTAAGCTTGTAGTCTATATTGTCAATTTTTTCTTCTAACTTCACCAATCTAATAGAATTATCCTACTTAATCCTTTTGTACCTTCGTATGCAACATGCAATATACAAATGGCATTTAAATTTGTGTCGGTTCGTGCCATGATTGATGGAGTGACAAGAGAGCATGCAATATGCCAAGTATAATGGGAGCCGAAACCCCCTTTCATGTGAGATGACATCATATCAAAGTAGTGGAGGGACACCCGCTCCTAAGAACCCTCCTTGGGAGATATCAACTTAACATTAGATAAAAAATATATTGTTAAATTAAAGAGTCATTGTAAATGGAGAGGAGAAATTTTAAGATATTTATTAATATATATTAATTAATTTGTTCTATGTGGTTCATAGACCCAAGAGATCGGTGACCACTATGTCCAAATATTTTTAATAGGTAGATCCAGCCAACAGCGATCACTTCTTTCCAGCTAAACCACAGAGTGTTGACCCCTAAGAGTTTTAAGGGAATTGAACCTGTAAACTTCCTCAATAACAAAGGTTCTTTAACAACCAAAGACTCGACCAATTAAGTTAATCCTCAAAGTTAATATATATATATTAATTAATTAAAATTAATTAAAAAATAAATGCAAATCATTGCGCTAAGAGACGCTCCACAAGCCAGTATGGGGTAGATGTCAAGCATAAATGTTTAACATTTAACATTTAACAAATTTAATCTAATGTCAATGTCGACCCTATTTAAAAATCGTTATAATTATTATGTGTAAATAAAATGTAAATTCAACATTGGTTTTACGAAAAGCGAAGTAGAATTCTGTTTGTGAGAAATGATGAAATAACTAAAGTAAAATAATAATTTAATGTCAGTAGACTCTCGATTTTGAATATACAATATTTATTTTTAGTTAATTAATTATGTGTGTGTGTTTTATTAGTCACATAACCTCAACTTTAATATCTAAATAATCTTATAACCGATCAGAAATCTATTTATTATTTTCAAAAACAAAATTAAATAAAATTTCAAATATTTGTAAAATAATAAATGATTTTATTCCTACTTCAGGCTTAATGCCTTTTGAGGTAAGCTAATTCAATTAGGTGACAACTATAGGCACTTTCCATATCCATGGATTGAAAAAATGGAATCCCCAAGAAAATAAATAAGGAATATCCTTTCATTTAATTTCTAGTTTGAAGTTCAATTGGAATTAGGGGAAGAGTATATCCTCGTGGATGTAGTTTAATTAATATTTAATTAATAAATGAAATGATTTATTTCTATTTTTTTGGTTGGTTGAATTGTGTTAAAAATTAAGTAGATATTTTTAAATATGATATGTTTAAGCTATTTTATTTGTAAAAATCAAGTGTTAGATTTTTCAAGGTGTTGAAATATTTTATACATTTAAAAGTATATTTTAAATTTAATTTCATTAGAAATTACATTACCAAATTCTGACCAAAAAAAACCATTTTATCTATTAAACTAAGCCTCTTATTGTGTATTAGTAAGGTCCTCTCTAAATTTAACAAGTAAAAATCGTCATTATTATAAGGGCATAAATCCGTTGCATTGATATTTTTGGAAGTGTGGTGAGCATAAACAACTAAAGTTGTAGGATTACCATAAGAGCTCGAATAAACAATTGCAAGAAAAACCAAAGAATAATTTTCATAAAATTTCTAATTTATGATTGGAAGATAGGTTTTTTTTAATAAATTGATGAATTAAAAATGGATGAAAACTATTAAGAGTTATAATAAAAAATTGAGTGGCCTTTTCTTTCAGAAGAAAATAACTTTGGATTTATATTAAATAAGGATAGATCCAGTACATTGTTCTCAAGATCTATGATACATCTATAATTGTGTTGTGGATAATACTTATAATTTGACCACAAACTATCTACATACAAAATTATAGGTGCCCAGACAAGTTCTGAAAACTTCATATCATATATTCTGGAGAGTAAACCAAAAATAAGATATAGGAAATGTCATACATAGAGCCAAGCATAGTTCTAAAGCCACATCAAAAAAAAAGAAGATATAAGTAGTAAAGATGCACAGGTTGCTAAGGTAGATTTAGCATGCCCTCTTCTCGGGTGACATTATCTTCGACATTTATGTACCTCATAACACCATATGCCCCACTAAGACTTTCCTTAGCTAGATTTTCCACCTCCATGTTAGCTTCCTTGTATATATGATTAATAGAGATGTCCATGAGGGTACCCATAAGATGCTTGATTCTATCTATCCATCCAGATAATGAAGGAGGATCAAAAGCAATATGTCCCTTTGTACCTTCAATGAGTGTTCTTGAATCATCATATACATGGAGATTGTTTACCTTATTATCTTTTGCAAACCAAAGTAATCCCCATAATGCTAAGATTTTAGCCGTACTATTGGTGTCTGGTCCTCCATTCCAGGAAATTTTATAATGTAATCTTTCATTTATCTTAAGTACATCTCCGCATCTGCATATGCCAAGTTAGGCCACTCCATCAATAAAACCTGTAGGTAAGCAAAGATTAGGAGGACAAAGGTGATATCATACATCTTTTGGTGTGTCAATATCTCAGGAGAAAAACAATATCCAAGTAAATATCCTATGGCATATCTAGTTTGTTTTAATAAGATTCCCTTCAAATAAACAGTCATTATGAGCATTCTAAATCTCCCAGATTATGTAGAGTGGAATTTCCAAAATTTTATGTCACCTGTAGCCCAATATGTGATGCATTGTTCTAAATTGTGTGTCCATTTGACTGGGAGCTATAGAAAATGTGATATGTGACTCCATACCAGTTTGGTAGTGGGAAATATAAAGAAGATACATGTATAATATTCTAAATCATTTCTATAGAAAATATAGTATCCAAATCCCCAAAAACCGCACTTCAAGAGATCGTCCCATGTTAGAGTTGTATTTCTCCATACCAACCAGGTAAAATAATATGATTTTGAGGGAGATGAGCCATTTCCAGATTTTATGGAACCAAGATGCGGTATGCAAGTCATACATATGCTTCATGTAACAATGATATGACTTTGCCACAATAGTCGACTGATTGTGAAGTCTCCCACCCCAAGTAATACAATATTCTTGTTCACTATAACAAAGGCCAACCATTTGAATTTTTTTAATATATCCATGTCATTCCTCGACACATTGCCCCTCTTGTCCCATTTCTTCCCCCCCTTTCCAAATCGGGCAACCCACTTGTCACTATTTGATGGCTTGGTATAGAAAAAAATATCCTCTTGAGTGTATAGAGTTTAATGTATGCCCCCGTAGTATAGTATCGATGTTTGTGCCTTTGATGTTGTCTGTGCCGATCAAATTCTTGTGCCCATTTCCAAATGCCCATGTCATCCTCATATGCCACCAGTGAATAATTTCTATGAAACTTTGCCATACCTGAGATCCCTTTGTCCTGGTGAGTTTGATATCTCTATGCAGGATGTTGACATTGATACCCTTTGAATACTTGTTGTGTATGATGTCCTGCTAGACCCCTTGTCCATTCAGAGCCCTCCAGAAGGATTTGATCAACAAAGAGTATCCAAAAAATCGATGATCCAAGAAGCCCCATTCACCATATTACTTTGGTTTAATCAAAGCGTCCCACCTGCACAAATGATATTTATAAATCACTCATGTCCCAGACCAGAGGAATCTAGATATGATAGTTATAAAATTTGAAGAGATGGATGAATGAATCATAAATAACTGTGCCTAGTATACGGTTATTTATTATAGAATGGCTTGAATAAGTACATATATGCCTCCCATAGTGAGTAATCTATGTGGCCAGGTGCTTAGTCTCCTCTTGTATTTATCTGCCATCCATTGCCAGTTGTTATTCTTATAGTTAATGGGCTTGAGTCTAAAACCCAGGTAGGTGAGACCGGCCTCAAGGGGGGGAACTCTAATTCCAAAATGCTTTTGGTAAAATCTATATCCAACCTCTCACCAGAAGAGTAAAAGAGAATAGATTTGTTTACATTTGTTAGAAGCCCAGAGGCTACACCATATCGAAGAAATATATAGTGTAAATCATACCACTATGATATGGAAATGATATCAAAGTTAAGGATATCATCAACAAAAAATAAATGAGTGATGTTCACATCTCTAGATATGGATAAACCCTAAAAAAGGCCTTGTTACTGTGCCTCCTTGATTCTCATACCAAGACCATCCATAACAAGAATAAATAGTAATGGGGAAAGTGAACACCCTTGCCGAAGTCCTCTTCCTGCACAGAAGAAATAAGTGGGGAAGTTGTTGATCAAAACTGCATAACAAATAGAATATATACAAGCCATAATCCACTCCACAATATGAGATTGTAAGTCAATATTGTTGAGAATGAGTCAGATGTATAACGAGTCCACACAGTCATAAGCCTTATGAAGGTCATCTTTCATAACAAGTGCCTCCTTCTTTTTGGTGTGAACAATACATATACATTCTTGTGCAGTTACAATGGAATCGCGAATTTGATGGTTGTGTAAAAAACCAAAATATCTTTGGGAGATATATATAGATAGGATATTGGTGATGTGCCTCGCAATCACTTTTGATATTAACTTCTATAGGATGTTATAGAGGGAGATAGGTCTGAAATCCATGAAATTTTGTGGAGAAGAGGATTTCAAGCTGAGTGTTATTAAGGTAGAATTTATAGCACCAGTAATATTTCCATGAGTTATAGAATCTTCCACAATATATAATAGAATTTGTCCCATCGACTCAAAAAAATGTAAAAAAAAACTCCATAGTCCAGTCGTTTGGTCCCAGGTATTTGTCTTTAGTGAATGATTTTAGAACCTATAAGATTTCCTCCAATTGTACTAGGTAGTAGAGGGATTCATTTGATGTTTCATCGAACATGATTGGATAAATATCCAAAGCCCATTGGTTCATATAATCCACATCCTCTATGGTCTTATAAAACTTCTCAAAATATTTAACCACCTCTTTTTGTATCTTAGGAGTAGACTGCTTGTTCTCCCCGTCAGACGATTCAATGTGCCAAATGGTGTTGATATGCTTCCTGTGATTTGAAAAATGATGGAAGAAATTTGTGTTATGGTCACCCCCGTGTAACCATATCGCTCTAGTTTTGAGCCTCTAGGTTGCTTCCTGTATTTTGAGGATTTCATTCTTCTTGTCTTCCAACAATTTCAAACATGCCAATTCCTGTAGAGTCATATTTTTTAATTCCATGTCTCTAATAAAATGAGAGATATCATTGGTGATCTTCTGTAATTTCGAGATCATTTGATATTTTTTCATTCTCTCCCATGTTCTGGACCTTCTTTTAATGATATTGATTTTATGAGTAAGGACACACATCATAGGTTCTTTGAAAGTCTGACTAGTCACTTCCCATGTGGAAGTAACCAGTTCATTATAATCTTTATTCTCCAACCAAACCCTGTTAAATTTGAAAGGTATCCCTCGACGGATATTATCCATCCTCCATTGTAGTTTTATGGGAAGGTGATCAAATATATGTGTCCTATGTACATGACTTCATGTTTCCAAGCATCTCCACCACATTTTCATGAACCAAGAATCTATCTAAACACTTCTTGATATGATCCTCACCCGCTTTGTGATTATTCAGAGTTGGGGAAAGGAGACAAGGACATATTTCCACCAAAATATTTTTTTCAAAGAGATTACATAATCTATCGGTCAAAGGATCTTGTCTACAATGAATGCCCCAAGAATCCCATGCCAAAAGAGTAATGCTAAATTCACTCACTATGCTAAGTCCATCAATCTTAAGAAAGTCACATTGTGGCATGTGATCCCAGAAAGCAATACTATTTCTATAGGGTGCTTATAGGTTGAGAAAATGGATGCAATAGGGTAATCCCCTGAAATGACCAGTAGGGACAATGCCCTCAAAAATAATATATGCATGCAAGTTTTCCCACACAAGATCCCACATGGAAATAAGACCACCTGATGAACTAGAATAACTCACACCAACAATATGCCACACATGAAAAATAGAACAAAATTATGAGATAGCTCAAGAAGAATCAACTAGGGTTTCTTGTGTGAGGATGATGAAGGGACTAATATTATGAATCAAGTAACGAAGATCGATTTGTTTGGAGTGGTCCCCCAAACTACGAAGGTTCAGTGAAACAATATTCATCATGATTCCTCGTAAGTGGGCTTAAAATATCTAACGGTCCAAGAGTCAGAAGAAGAAATGATAGGAACATCTATTAATCCAACAAAGTCACCAAAAATAGGAGTTTGTGAAGCAAGACAACCACAAAAATTTCAGCTTCCTTTTTTCCCTGTCTTACAGACAGTGATGTTAATAGCATAACCAAGACTAATGATAGGAGAAGAGGGAGGAGCACCACCCCTATGTATAGTTAGGGCCTTCAGATCCATGGAAAAGTTTGAGTAAGTGGAATTTGATGTCGTTACCAATGAAATTATGGGGGGAGAAACGAGATCCTAGTCATCAGGAGGATGTGAGGGCAGGGAAAGGACAGGTTCCAAAGGGGGCATAGAGGGAGAAATGGCAGGTCCGGGAGATGCCTTGGGGGGATAAAATGGGTGATCCTGCAATACAAAGGCATTCAGAGGGAGAATAATATGAGAGGTAAGAGGTTCTAAAAGGTGAAGGGGATCCACCCTCAAAGTCATAGGACCGAATGATAAGTCATCAAATTCACGAGCCAAAGGAGGAAAATCCATGTCAGGAACGTTAGTTGAGCCTAATGGGGCAGGAGATGGGGATGTATAATATGGAGAGGATGAAGTAACATAAATCATAGAAGAATCAATCTGAGCATAAGAGGTACCTCTACATGATGTGTCGATTACATATGTATCAAGGTTTCGAAACCTCCCAGAACATCCATTTTGTCCTTGTGATGAAGCGATATAAGTCGTCTTCCTACTAGGACATAGATTCAGCAGATGTCC
This sequence comes from Pinus taeda, assembly GCA_000404065.3. Lineage (NCBI taxonomy): Eukaryota > Viridiplantae > Streptophyta > Pinopsida > Pinales > Pinaceae > Pinus > Pinus taeda. The sequence continues at coordinate 45,120 of APFE030887316.1, read as the reverse complement.
AGTGCGGTGATAGATGAGGCATCTGAAAGGGATACCCCAATAATCAAGTCTTTGTCAAATCCAAAGTGATCCCCATTCCAGATCTAAATTTCTCTAAATACCTCCAAAGTACTGAACCTCAACCAATATCCAGGCCACCTGTTTATCCTATGCTCCCATAACCCGCAAATCAAAATAAATGAACCGATTGATGGAATTTCCTATCTCAATCAAAGCACGTCGGGTCCAGAATTCAAGTGGCGGACCCGACAATTTAACCCACACAATATCATTATTTGGCGTGTCATGTAGGGGATGAAATCATATGTACCACTTGTGCAATTGTAGTAAACTCCTGCCTCACACCCAAGTAGTCTTAAGAATTTGCTCTGCGTCATCCAAATGCAGAAAATGAAAAATATACCATGAATTCATTAATATACTGACCTTGGGCGTATAACCCAATATTAGAGGCCAGTACTTCTTCACCCAACCCTGCATGTCCATCTAAAAAATACTACAGAATATCCTACATCCTATTAGAGCGTGCATCCGTAGGTTAGTGACCTGATCCCATAGGATGTCATATCTGAAACTAAGGATCTTGGTATCGGTCTTAGGCTTGATAGCCTTACCATCCTTCCTAAGCGATATTTTGTGCAGAGAAAAAGAAAGTTTAGGGCTAGAGATAGTGGTCATGTTATGTGGCACATATTGAATGTTGTTTGCTACCAATTGGCCATGTAGGAACGATGCGTCCGACAGATCCTTGGTGCAAGAAGTTTAGGCAAGTTCCCATTCAACATCCACCATGGCCTATATGAAGGCCTTATGAGCTGCCACATCAGCATCCTGAATATCCAATCAACGTTCCATATGTATAAAATACCAATGTTATGGTATGTAATAGTGTTACGGTACCCCGCCAACTCGGATCTCCATCCGAGAGAAAATTAATGAAAATGGAACACCCTAGCAGGAATGTCATCAATAGAATATTCTAGAGGATATGAGAATGTCTCATGATTGTGAAAGAGATCGTCTCCCTAACAACTCCAACCCAAGCCCGAGATAAATTATTAAAAGAGAGAGAAGACCCAGAAGGAATGACAGTACAAAATATCTAAAAATGAAAATAAGAAAGTTCATGAGAAATAGCAGTAAATTCTTGTTCAAAGAATATCAACCACCCACTAGAAAATCCCCCCCCAGAGGTCCGACAAGAAGTGAGTATATAGTAACAACCTCAAACCATAAATGCCAACATCACACCAAAGGAGGGTAGAAATATGATTCAGTATCCCAATATGGAAAGATCTAAGAAAAATCCAGGTTGTCCAGAAAGGTCACCTCGTAAGATATGAACAGTAAAAACAAGTTCCATCGGAGAGAAAATATTGATGACCAGAAGAAGGGGGGAGTAATGCCAGAAAATCCCACCACCTTATCATCAAAGGGGATAAGGGAATTAGAAGAATGTATCAGAATGATACTGTGATTGAATCCATCGAATGTAACAACATCATACAAGGAAACAATTTGATCTGGATAACACACTGAGAATAAACAAAAATAACGTAGACCAGAGAAGAAGGTTCTTAGTAGCAATAGGTGCATATATTGCGAACATGGAACCAACATAAATTACAACATCACCAACAACAACCACATGGCCACCCAAAAATTCCTCCTCCGCAACTTTTGACGCCAAGAGGCACTAGTACAACTCTTATAGTTGCTAATACAAGGACACTTCACGCAAAAATTGCCCGAAGAAGAGTCGTTTGAGAAGTGTGGAACATATAAGGGTTCTGTGGATACAGTGTCCCATGGAGAGGAATAAACTGGGCAGTAAGGGAAAAAAATCATGTTCATATGTAAAAGAGATATAGCAAAAGAAGAGGAAAATAGAGTCACATACCCCCACTGGAGGATATGATCATATAAGAATGAGAGACACCATCTTAATAGAGACGATGGTGACCAAAGAAAATAGTATGAAGATCTGGAGAAGCACAATGAATGACTTGTCCTCCCCGAATGAGGATGTAACAATTACCAGAAAATATATGTGGTAGGCAGCGAGTGATAATAACACTCACACCAATTCCCCTCACTCAAACTGCGTCAAAAAAATGGTTCCACTCCGCACACACATTGTTTTCCCACCATGTCTAACGTTTACCTTACAACAACCATACTACCTCCTATTTCCCTTACAACAGCGCTTACAATAGCTCCCCCTACTCATCCATGGATTTATTTTCCTTATATTTACAATGTTGTGATTCCAGGAGTATTGATACTATTTCTGCTCCCCCTGCTTCTCTCTCAGAGCATCCTACAGATACTTTTAATGCTCCATGATGCACCACCTATCCCAATTTTACCAATAAACTTTGCTAACTCTAAGAAATCACTAGTATTCATGACCCATGTATGCCATAACAAAGATCCCACTTCCTTGCCATTCCTAGATGATACAGTCTTTCTAACCTTGGGAATAAATTATGAACATTTCCAAAAAAATGAGTGGCCTTGGTAAGTAAGGACAAGAAAATCACTCATTTTAAAAGGTTGTAGTGAAAATTTAAAGGTTAATCATTTAAATTGAATAACATATTCATCCAAAGTTTGATTTAAAAACAATCAAGTTGACTAATGAAATTTAAAAAAAATATTAATTAGCCAAGTAGAATAATGAAATTTTATGGAATTAAAGTTCAAGCTATGGATAGGAAATTTTGTATGGAGTCTATTAAAGTGAATAAATTTTAGGGTCCTAACCATGTTTATTATTATTATATTAATTATAGTTATAAGTTGAGCTAAAGTGTATGATATATTATGTTCTTTTACATTTTATTTATATATTTTTAATTGGAATTATAATTTCTAGAGTATCAATAACTTCGAAATATTGTCTAACATGATTACATGAAAAACAACTATTTCATAAATGACACAAACATGCAAGTTACAACATGTCTCTGAAGACTTGAACCCAGTTGGGGAAACAAATTGTTTACTAAACCACTTGAGCTAAGACCCTTTAACTCTCTTAAAGGAGGACATGGGGTGGGCTTTGATCCACTTATGTGTGCATGTGTCATGAAACCATTTAATATGGTTTCTCTAGGTGCAACCACACGTTTGAAAACTGCTTCAAGGTGTCTCCATAGCTCTAGGGAAGCCCTCATGGGAATTGAACCTTTCCCAATGGTGAAAAACTCCTCGCTTTCCACCATTGGATCCAACCCCATTGGGATTTTAAAAGGAGGGCATGGGGGGTTTGATTTGATCCATTTATGTGTGCACGGGTCATGAAACCATTTAATATGGTATCTTTGGGTGCAACCACATATTTGACCACTACCTCAAGATGCCCCCTTGGATCCAAGGAAACCCTGATAGGAACTGAACCTTGCCCAATGGTGAAAAACTCCACGCTTTCCACCATTGAATCCAACCTATTTGGGAATTTTTAAAAGGAGGACATGGGGAGGGGATTTGATCCACTTATGTGTGCATGAATCATGAAACCATTTACTATGGTGTCTTTGGGTGCAACCACACATTTGACCACTACCTCAAGATCCCATGGCTTGAGGCAAGCCTTAATGGGAATTGGACATTTCCCATTGGTGTCTTGACCTCCTATTTCTAATAAAGGAAATTCATTTGATATATTACAACAAGAAGTTTCCATCTTGAATATCACATTGATTCTTTAGTATTTATAATATTTGGAATTACTCACTTTCTACTTTTCTACTATTTGAGGCAAATAGTACATAATATTTGGTTGTGTTAAGGTCTTAATCATAATTATTTGTTATTATATTAGTTATAATTAGGCCATCCTATATTGTAGGCTACATCACTCCTCGTTTCACACTTTTTAATTACCTCAAGCAAATCTTCCAATAAAAAAGTTATTGAAAGTTTCAAGATAACATACCTTTTGATGCTCTTATTTGGGAGTTGTTCCATAAGTTGAAATTTAACCTATGAAATATTTTTAGATTATAATTTTCTATTGCTAAAGTTTTTGGCAATGTACATATAGATGTTATCTTCAGGATATTACTATTCCCATTCAATTTTGACTTTTGGAAAGAAAGTTATACTTGCATAACTAGCGCTTGTTGTTTTTTTTTCCCTATTTTAAGAGAGTGAACTTGTACAAACTTCCATGCATTGATAATAATATTGAGTGAATAAATAAGAAGCCAATTTGAGTAGGAAACATTCTTTTACACAATATCAATTGCATCCAACAAGATGCTTATTTAAAAGAATAATTTTTTTTATTACAAATAGGAGATAATGAGATCATAGTGTATCCTACACTTTAAACCTACCTACCTATAAATAATATGCTAAAAATAAATGAAGACTAATACCTTAACAAGAAACAAAATGTTTTCACCCACTGAATCTTATTAGATGAAGGGTGTTCAAAATTGATATCAAGATATAATTCAGTGACAATGAAATAAACATATGTAATTATAATGAGAAATCTATTAGTTTCCATTGATGAAATTGTATCTCATCCCAAGAGTATTCACACATCGATGAATACTAAAATATTAGTGACCAACATGATGACACAAGTTCATAATGAAGAAAGAACACTTGAAATAAATAAGGAGAACATTAAATCCGATGTTAAGAAGAATCATATTACAAAGACACTGTATCATCACTGAAATCATAGAAGCGTGGAAGATACAACCTACTATCATCCACATGTAATAATGAGAAATATATTAGTTGCCATTGATGAAATTGTATCTCATCCCAAGAGTATTCACACATCGATGAATACTAAAATATTAGTGACCAACATGATGACACGAGTTCATAATGAAGAAATAACACTTGAAATAAATAAGGAGAACATTAAATCCAATGTTAAGAAGAATAATATTTCAAAGATATTGTATCATCATTGAAATCATAGAAGCATGGAAGATACAACCTACTATCATCCATAATTAACCAATGCTAACATTTTACTTACATATAAATAATAGTACACTCAATACAACTTGGAGACTAAAATACAAAAGCTTGCATTTGTAATATTATCAATAGAGAGTTCCATCAAGAGTTCCATCAGCACAGGGACCGATGTCGGATGATCAGGTTGATACTCAGCGAGGAGTATTGCTCGAGCACAGTCCTCCCTAAGAGGGAGTGTTCATTTGGGGTAGCATCGGATGTGATCTAGCCACAAAAATTGGTGGAGAGGCTAAGGCACATGAGATCTAAAATACCCAGAAAGGGTTTGGATAGATTCTAAACAGTTTGAGAGATATTAAAATAATTAATATTTTTAATGGAGTCCCTAAGTCTAAACTTAGGGAAAATAAAATATTAATGTGAATTAATATAAAACTATGTTAGAATGGTCCAAAAGGCATGGATAAAGCCAGATCTAACCTTATCCATTGATTAGGGACTTAATCTCATCCATTGATTTTTCAACGAGAAAAGTATAAGAGGAGGCTTGAGGGTCACTTGGAGAACACACAAAGAGATCAAGGTTTTGACTTTCTGGGGCTGGGTTTGCTGAGAAAGTTGAGAGAGTGATCAAAGTTGCATCTGAGGGAAAGTGAATACAAAAGCAAAGAGGTAGAGATAGCACTGAGAGGATCAGTGCAGTAGCTGGAGAGAGGGACACATAAGCTGCCAAGGGTTCACGCAGATGTAGCTAGGGCTCACCCAGAGGTAGCCAGGAGCCACGCAGTGCCTCAAAGGGCCAACGTGGGTGATGCAGAGGGCCAGAGGACTGATGTAGTGCCTCCAAAGGCTGATGCGGGCCAAGCCAGAGTGACGTTGGGCTAACGCTGGGCAGGCAGAGGCTGACGCTGGGTTTTGTGGGGCAGATTGGAGCTGTGGAGCTGCCAAAGTGTTTATCCAGGGTTTCAACCGGAATATCTGCTTCTGAGTAGAGAGGTACTACTGCTGAGATTTTTCTTTGTTGTCTGATTTGGCACCTAGATTATATTATGAAATTTCTTAATAAATGAAACCCTCAGATAGCTGCATCGATTTTCCTGCATTAGGGTTTTCGGGGACATTAGTCCAAAAACAACGATGTCACTTGTGTGCTTGCTTCTATTTCCTTTAGTTGATTATTTATAATGTATTGAGCATGTACTTGTATTTATTTCCAGTATTTACATGGTAAATAACTTGTTAATTAACAGAACAAGTAGGTAGGAATAAATCAGTAAAGTACATGAAGGGTTTCTAACGTGTCAAACTTAGAAATTCCAACAACTTTGTAGGACTAAAAGCTATATATCAAGGGGTCAGAGAAACTTTTCTTTATTAATCAAAGAAGACCTCAAGGACCTCGGCCATATCAACAAGGCATGTAAGGTGCACAATACTCTTATTAAAATCCAAATCAGAATGCACCTTTCCAACCTTGGTACTCTTCCACTCATCCATCTTGGTCCACACCTCTTTCTTGGCATTATGTTCCTCCATATCCTCCTCAACCTATCAACAAGGGTGGAGGCCTCAAGTCAACTAGCCTCTAGCTTTACTGCCTCCACCCTGACCTCAACCACAACTCACTCATCCTATTCCACCTAAGAAACCTCAAATGCCTACTCAACTGAATCTGAACTCGATCAACAAGCAAGCACAACAGGTGTACAGTGGAGAGACATCCTATCCTGCTTATGCTGTCAAAATCCAGAAGATAAACATTTGGTGTGGGAGAGTGCTTCTAGATAATCACCCACCTTCTCCACCTGAAGAGCTTGAAGAATATAAGGAAGAGAGTATTCCTCAAGTCAATCCACCTCCTTTTCCTAAGAGGTTGATCAACCCTAGCTAGCACACCCGAGAAGAGGTGAACTTATGGGAGAATTGAAGAATTTGTGTGTTCAGATACCCCTTATCCAAGCTATTAAGGATGTTCCCATATATAATAAGATCATCAAGGAGAAATTATTCAAAAATCCTGGGAGAATAAAAAGAGACACCCCCACCATAAATTTTGTTGGGAAATTATCTGATATGGTGCTTGGGAGGGTGATCTTCCCGAAATATCTAGACCATGGAAGCCTAGTAGTAGATGTGCACATTGATGGCCTTATAGTCCCTAATACCTTGATTGATCTTGGGGCTTCAATCAATGTGATGACTAAGAAAACCATGCTAAAGCTAAATCTCCAAGGGGATTTGAGAAATACAAACACAGTGATGCATCTTGCAGATAGATCCACAGTAGTTCTTGAGGGATTTTTTGAAGATGTTATGGTCTCCATTGAATCTTGTGATATCCTATTGATTTTCTAGATCTCCAACCCAAAACCAAGTTTAATGGCTATCCTCTCATCTTGGTAAGGCCATGGTTAGCCATTGATGATGCTTACATTATTTGTAGGGTTAGGAACATGGCCATTAAGAATGGACATTTTTCTAAATAGTTGGTATTGTATCCTCCTACTCAACCTTCTATTAAGCATGACTTATCCTTTTGGTTAGAAGAGGAGGAAGAAGATGAACCATATCACACCAACCCCCACCCAATCTGCACTCTAGATACTATTATAGGAAGGGGGCAACCTGATGAAGATGATCTCATTGATAATATCCTTTAGAATCAACCTCCCACTCCCATACCAATCGATGAGTTGATGAAATAATCTAAGATTAATCCTTCGACTAACTTATGCCCTATTGAATCAAGTCCAGACCATGTCAAGATTGTAGATTTTTTCCCATCTAGAAACTTAAACAGTAACCCTTCTCTCTCAGCCAAGCATGAAGAACAATTGTGTAAAGTGTTGAGGCAACACCTGGATGCTTTTGGTTGGGATTATAAGGAAACAAATGGTGTGCATCCCTCAGTTTATACCCACCATATTTACATCAAGGAGGGATGCAAGCATGTGCGCCAACCCTAGAGAAGGATGAACCCAACTCTTAAGGACATTGTGAAGGAAGAACTACAAAAACTATTGGATGCATGGTTCATATACCCCATTTCAGATAGTGAGTGGGTGTCATCTCTTATGTTGGTTCCTAAGAAGCATGGGAAGTGGAGAATATGTGTTGATTACCAGGAACTCAACAAGGCTACAAAGAAGGACCATTCTCCTTTTCCCTTCATTGACCAATTCATAGATGGCCTTGCATGGAATAAATTCTTCTCCTTTCTGGATGGATTTAGTGGATACAACCAAATCCATGTCAGCCTTGAAGACCAAGATAAGACCACATTTGCATGTACTTGGGGTGCCTTTTCTTATATATTTCTTCCATTTGGTTTGTGCAATGCCCATGCTACTTTCCAAAGGGCAGATTTTAGTATTTTTTCTGAATTGGTTCATGACTTTGTTGAAATATACATGGATGATTTCACTCCTTATGGATGTGACTTCCATGAAGCTCTCTCCAATATGTGAAATATTTTGAATAAATTCATTGGAATGAATCTCTCTCTAAGCCCTAAGAAATGTCAGTTCTTGATGAATGAGAGGATTTTCCTTGGTCATTTCATATCCAAGGAAGGGATACAGGTAGACACAAACAAAATTGGCATCATCAAAGGGGTCCCCACCCTTTAGAAGCAAAGAGATGTCAGGAGCTTCTTGGGACTAGATGGGTATTATAGGAGATTCATCAAAGACTTTAGTAAAGTAGCTTCACCTTTGTTTGGTTTATTGGCCAAATATTTAGATTTCTTTTGGATCAATAGTTCTCAAGTGGCCCTTGAAGTGTTGAAAGAAAATTTGACCACTGCACCCATCCTAAGGGGTCCCAACTAGGCATTGCCTTTCCATATCCATATTGATGCATCAGATAAAGTTGTGCGGGGAGACTTGGGACAACTAGAGGATAGTTTTCATTATGCTACTTATTTCATTAGTAAGAATTTGTCTAAAACTGAGCTGAATTACTCAGTCATTGAAAAATAACTCTTAGTTGTAGTACATTCTTTAAAAAAAATTAGGCGCTATATAGGGGTACCAAAATTTTGTTGCATGCACCCTTTAAATATTTGATGAACAAGCCTGATGTTAATGTTAGGGTAATTAGATGGTTGTTATTGTTACAACAATTTGATTTGACCATTATTGAGAAACTGGGGAAAGAAAATGTGGTTTCCAATTTTTTGTCCATGTTAACCTTGCTTGCAGGTAATGAAGAGATGGTAGATGATCAACAGCCAGATGAGAACCTCTTTTCCATATGGATGCTTTCTCCTTGGTTTTCTGACATAGAAAACTACTTGGTTGTTGGGAGGTTCCATCCTAATCTATCATCCAGGGAGAAAAGCAAGATTGTAAGGAAAAGCTCTCCTTTCACTTGGATTGGGGGAAATATTTTCATATTGGGACCAAATCAAATCTTGAGGAGATGTGTAAAAGAAGAGGATGTATTTGACATCCTCTCATCATGTCATGATGGACCTTTTGGAGGCCATTTTGTTGCAAAAAGGAAAACATTTAAAGTTTTATAGGATGGTTACTATTGGCCCACTTTACATCAAGATGCAAGGAGATACACCACTAGATGTGACCAGTGCCAAAGGATGGGAAAACCCACACCCAGGGATGAAATTCCCCTACAACCTCAAGTGGCCTTAGAGCCATTTGACAAGTGGGCCATGGATTTCATTGGGAAAATTGATCCACCATCAGGACAAAAAAATTACATCATTATGTGCACTAATTACTTGACAAAGTGGTATGAGATAAAGGGAATCAAAACAACAATTGAGCAGAAAGTGGCATATTTTTTAAGAGAACATATTCTACAAGTTTGGGTATCCAAGGGAGGTATTCACTGATCAAGGAGCTCAATTCACATCCAATTTGATTGAATATCTCATGAGGTAGCACCATATCAAGCACACAACATCCACTGCCTATCACCCTCAAGAAAATGGGCAAGTAGAGGTCACAAATATAATATTGGAGAGCATCCTCTCTAAGGTTGTTAGAGGAAGAAGGAAATATTGAGAAAAGAGACTAGTGGAGGCTGCTTGGGCCTATAACACCACTTGGAAAACCACCACTGGATTCACTCTATATGATTTGGTTTATTGTAAGAAGGATTTTATTTCTATTGATTCTTAATACAACACTTAGAATGGAAACTCAGCTGGACTTAGATGTCACAACAATACAACAAGAAATGATACTCCAACTGAATGGCTTATATGAGTTTAGAATGCAAGCTCTCCTACACACTGAGGTCATACAAATGCAAAGGAAGGTCTGCCATGAAAATAATACCAAGGAAAAAAAATTTCAAGAAGGGGATTGGGACCTATTATATGATTCTAGGGCCAAATATTATGAAGGGAAGCTAATGACAAGATGGTTTGGTCCATACCTAGTAGAAAAGTGTCATGAAAATGGATCTATCAAGATCAGAACCATTGATGAAGAAGGCATTCCCTTACTTGTAAATGGTTATGGGTTCAATCTATATTGAAGACCTCTATCTAGGAAACAATTTATCAGTTCAGTCAGCAAAGAATTAAATGTGATTGGGATTTTCATAGCTTTCAGTCCACAACATTCCTAGAAATTTGTAAAAAAAAAAAGAAAAAAAAAAAGGCTTGGTTGAAAACCTCTATGAGGAAGCCCAGAAGCAAAAAAAAAGGAAAAGAAAATAATAATAAAGATTCCTAAGTGAAAATCTCCCTTGAGGCACCTAGGGTAGGCATGCAGGTTGAAAAAATCCTCTGAGGCAGTATGCGTGTCTCAAGAAAAAAAGAAAAAAAAAAGAGGAAAATAAGAACAAGGAAGAAGCTCATATCATGTCTGCTAACCTTTCTCTTGTTTTGAGAATTGTACACAGTGGTAGATTTCATGGCTACAAGCCAAAACCTACAAGCTATCTTCCATCTCTCCATCCATATGACCATCTCTCTCCACCATCCCATCATCAAGAAATCCAAATTTCACCTCCTATCTGTGATGCTACATGAAGGTCTTATATGTCTACAGGAGGTCTTGTAATGATACAGGGGGATCCTATGGAGCTACAGGATGGAGATCTAAGAAGGATATTATCCCGAAAGGCCATTATGACTCTGAGAAATGATAAAGAGGGTCCTCCTATGAATTTTCCATCATCCATCCATCACCCATCCACTCCATTTCACCAAAAATTTGCTCAAATTCTCCACTTTGTCCTACCTTAAGAAAAACACAGAAGCAAATATTTTCTATTTATATAGTGTCTACACTACTTCTTTGTGACTCTATCCCTACCCTCATGGCTTATAATCATCTCCCTCATATCCCTCATGCAAACTCAAGACTTCAAGGGGAGATCAAACGAATGCTACATGAATAAACTCCTCCTCTAGCAGCCTGTGCAACCACAACAACAATAACTGACATTATTATTTTTTTCAACCACCTGGAGGGATGATGAAGCTTTGTTTGCAGCTATGGAGAGACACCTCATTCTCAGGGAGGATTTCCACTAACAACAATAACTTGGGCATTAGAAGAGGCACCTGCACACAAACAACAAAAGAAATAGTCAATATATCATCAAGAATGAAGACATGCACATGAGATAAGTCAAAGAGGTAAGCTCCCTTCATCATAATGATATGTGGTCTAGATCCATCATGCAAACATTTGCAGCAGTTTGATCCAAGGGTATGCTTAGGTATTGCAACCCTCACCTCCTCATTCTACATAAAAATGACTAAAAAGTGTTTTGAATGAGAAAAGGTGTTTTAATAGGTTGGAGGTGGCTAGTGAACTTGGCCACCCTCGACTAGTAAACTCAAGTGTGAGTTAAGTCACCCATGCAATGTGGAAATGTCAACTCAAAACGAAGTGGTTTCCTCAAAGAGTGGGGTGATAATCACAAGGAGAGATAAATGATTACAGTTAGTGGGGACAACTGTGCAAAAGAGGAAACTCGTTTTAATGCCAAGTCACTAGAGCACTCCAATATTTTAACCAAAAGAGGATATTAAGTGATGGATGGACTTCATTTGCACCATCACTTATTCCAAAAAAAGATAGAGGAAGGAAGAGCTAGTGCATCAAAAAACCTAGAGTGCCACCGAGGAGTTTCGAACCCTGTCTGCAAGTGCTATAGGAGAAAGTTGCAAGCAGACCTACAAATTGCTACACGAGGGATGAGAGGTTCTACAGGAATATTTGGGTGGAGAAAAAGTAGTCACAGTGGCTCGATATTGCCTTAAAACCTTCATGCACACCTAGAATTTCTCTGATAAAAAGTAAGTGACACCCTCCTTCCCTGTTTCTATACCCAATTGCATGAGAAGTCTACTTGAAATTAAATCCTATAGTAGTAAATTGATTAGTAGGAGGTATTTTTGAAGTTGGTTTTGGTTAAGAGAAGAGAAAATAGTTTGGTTGATATCAATTTTGAGCACCCTTCTTCCTCAATATTTCCAAGCATTTTACCATTGTTTCACCACTGAGACTGTTTAAAAAGTTCCTGAATTCCACACCTACAAAACATCAAGGAGTAATAGAGAAGAAATGGGGGGAGGATTTAATAAAAGGGAACCCTCAGACACCAGGTGAATTCACCGACACCCTCTTGTAGTTGAAATCGTCAGAAGACACCAGCGGTTGGGTTTCATTGAGCTGCTAAAGGGGTATGATGATGATCTTTCCCATGAATTTTCCATGGCATTACAGTCTCAAGAGGAAGATAGTGCTACAACCATTGTTAGAGGGTTGGACATCTCTCTCATTCCCGAAACCATTAACTGAGTGGCCACTGTGCCTCAAGGGATTATATGGAGCAAATAAGACGAGCAAGTAAGTGTCACAACTACAAAAAACATCTTCCTTTCAATAGAGAAGCTTGTAGAAGACAAGAATGGAATGAGAAGAGAAAGTTTTCCTTACCCATGGGATGAGGTAGATTACCATATCCTTAAATATATATCTTGTGAAGGGAGATGAAGTGTGGTTTATGCCTACTGCTTCAGGCTACTCTAGGAGTTAAGATTCAAGGCAGAACTACCCCTTCCTTGAAGACTTAGTGTCCCTCATTTCCTCCTATAGTCAATCATGGAGATGAGTCAGAAGGTGAGGGAAGGAAAAAACTATAATTTGTCTCACCATGGCCTCACCAAGTTAATAGTAGTGGATGCTCTGAACCATTTGAGGGTCCCTAATATTGAACAAATTTGTGGACATGGACAAGGATACTTTCACAAAAAAACAAGCCCTCACACCAGGAGAGACTCCAGCCTCTAGTATGGGAGGAAGGGAAGGAAAAATAGAGGAAGAACAAGGAGCAAAAATAGAGGAGGAAGAGGCAGCGAGAATAAGAGAAGAAGAAGGAAAAACAGATGAAAAAGAGGCATCGGAGATAGAGGAAGGAGAAGAGGGGGAGAAAAAAGGAGAAGAAAGAGTAAGCCCTAAGAAAACTTCTTACTAATCATAATTGGTGGGCCCCAGTATTGCAGCAATAATGCTGCAACTCCTGGGACTCCCTTCTTTACTTTTATCAACCCAGTAGTTCGTAACAAACTTGGAAGCGACAATGCTATATGCACAAGTACTGGCTCTTGCCGTGGCTATCACTTGATCAGCTGGCACAAGTCTGCTAGGAGCTTAAGCCAACTTCTATGAGCTCTTAGAAGAAGCTTTTAACTGATGGATGAAAGCTAACTCAAAGGAGGCTAATCTATTTGCAGAAAGAAACTAAAAGCTGAAAGGAAATGCAAACCCTAGCAAACCCTAGTTTTACCAACTAACCCTACTGATGCAAGAAAAAAGATGAAAGCGGTGGAAATGGGTGCCATTGAATTTTAGAAAGGTAAAATGCATGTGACTAAGCTACTTCTACAATAAAATCTGGAAAAAAACATCTTTTTGCATTTTTGAGTAATTTTACATAATTATTATGCATGTGTTTTAACTGTTTTTGACTATGCAGAGGTTGTTGAGGAAAGGAAATGTCGAGGGCGCTTGCAGGAGGTTGGGAAGGTGAGAAGAGGGCTTAAGGGGTCCCTAGCACCCTTCCAGAGAGTTTCACAGTGATCGGATCTCAAGAAACTGCTTTCGTGAGCTTCTATAGGAAGTCTCTAGGGGTTCTACAGGATGTACTGTAGCTTCTACAGGATGTTCTGTAGCTTCTACAGGATGTTCCGAAAAGAAGATTTTGGAGGGTTGATGGAGGAAAAACTGTGGGAAAGTGGAAATGGAGGTTGGATAAGGATGTTAAGGGGTCTAGGACCTGGTGAATGAGGCTAAGGAGAGATTGGATTTGTTCAAGGATGGAGGGAGCAATGATGCACAAGAATGTAGAAATTAGGGCAAAGTGAGAGAATATGGCAAATGAAAAGCAAGAATCTGAGTTAGAGGATGAAGCAGGTTGCATTGGCGGGGTAAGGGTAGGCAAAGAGATATTATAGATACTCTGCACACTATTTCTCAAGACTAATCGAAGAAAGACTAGAAAAACCAAAGATCTAGCTATTTTAACCTACTTTGACCTAGAAACCAGAAACCATGATGGACAAAAGTTTATTGGCAGAAAATCATGGAAAACAACTATGGAAACCAAGCAAGAATGGATCTAAGCATGTAATCACAACTGGTACCAACTTTTGCAACTAAGAATCTAACACTAGAAATTGCATGAAGAAGCAAGAACAGTGTTTTTATGGCAGCAAGTATGCCTTGGTCTTAGCTCATGGTCCCAAGGTGGGAGAGGTGAGATCAAGGGTTGCTTGATGGCCTTTTCTGAAGATCTTTTCTGTACTTAAACTGTCAAATCAACCCGAAGCATGAAAATATATTTTAATCATCAAAAACGACCTAAGTAACAAAGCAAGATTTTAATCTAAATAATAGAAATTATTCTATGAATGCAGCAAAGACACATAAAAATACACAAAGGAGGTACTGGGCACTTGGGTTGGGCCCAACCCCAAGAACTACAGCGTCCTAAGTAATATTAGAGATGGTGCAAGGCTGGATTCATCTTTTTTGATCAAAATAATAGTTACATCCCAAAAAAACTGACTACAAGAAAAAGATTGAAAATGTGCTGAAATGCAGAGCTAACCTACTCACTAAAATCTAACTAACATCTGACTAAAATTGAACTAACAAAATGACTAACTAGCTAACTGAAATGAGGCCCTAAGCCTTCTTATTTATACAAATTGAGGACCCCAACAGTCCTCCTAAACTTTAGGAACTAAGCTGCCAAAACTTGCAGTTAACAACAACTTTACTAGCCCTTGCTCGGCTGCCCTTGTGATAATCGATATGGTGGCCCTTGAACTCTGAGCTGCTGGTGGAGAATTCGAGGTAAGGGCTCATAAATGAAGGGGACACCTTCTTACAAATCCTCTCCCTTGTTCTTCCACGAATTTGGCTACCAAGTGCTCATTAAAACCTTTGATTTTGTCTCAAAATTGACCAAAAAACTGCATAAAGCACACATTAGACTTGTTGGCATAGTGACTAACCCAATTCACTCTATTAGCATAAATATAATAAAAAACATGTAATAAACTAATGAGAATGGTGGATTAAGTCAAATTACGAGGCTGAATGAGCCCATATAATTACCCATTTCTAGGGCTCATCATCACCCCCTACTGAAAGTGTTGCTCATCCTCTGAGCAACTAATCTATCTCTTTATCTTTGATGGCCCTGGTGGTCTCCTTATCATCCCAAGCTTCTGATTTGGTCTACTCATGTGTGCCATAAAATTATGCCTTCTTGTCCATGTCCTTCCACTGCTCCTCCTATTCTGGTTGTTTGAATTCTTGTGCTTTTCTTGTTCTGTCTCTTCATCATTTTCCTCTTCTATTTTAGTTTCTTCCTTTTCCTTTTCTTGTCTTGCTGAGTCATTAGTTGCTTCATCTTCTCCCCTTTTCTGCTCTTCTTCCTTACTGTCAGAAGGACTGATATCATAGGTGAGGGTTTTTATGTCAGTTTCTACTGTCATGTCCCCGACGATTTCCCAACTAGGGAGTGTGAATGTATGGAGGGATTCTTGGTCTTTAAGATACAATGCATAGGATCGAGTTGGTTGTCTACATTGCAGGACTTCTATTGCCTAGCTGGCCGTGCAGGCCATCTGGGCTTCTCTCTCCTACAATTGTTGTTTCAGCATCATTATTTCAGCTACTACCTGAGACTCCCTATCTTGCTGATGCTTTATCCTCATTTCAACATCAGGTTATGTATATTCCCTTGGTTGCTGTTCCTCTACTGTTTCCTAACCAGTGAGGGAACCTTCATGTAGTTGTTGCTCTTCAGAAATTTGTGTTATGTCTGCCCGTTGAGTTTCCTGTAGATAATTCTCAGCTTCCTGTAGAACTGTCTTTGAGTCCATCATCTTAATTCTCTCTCTCTAGGAAGAGGTTTTTGGGCTTCCTCATTCGTAGGTGATGGATATCTTTGAAGGAGTCTCTTCCTTTGGTTTAGGTGTTGTGTCCTTAACGATAATTGGCTCCTTTGACTGTGGCTGGGGTCTGCCCACTTTGATCTGTGTGCTCCTCCTTGCTTTAAAGTACATGGATGTTTGCCTCCTTCTCTTCCCTTTTTGTTTTGGAGGTGTGCTTAAGGTAGCAAGTGTAGCTGCTGCCCCCTGGCCAATATCTCAAGCGATTTCTCCTCTTACTGTTCTGTTTCCATGCTTCCTGTAGAAATCCCTGTGTCAATTATTTATGTCTATTTTGCTGGATGTGTCTTTTCCTTTTATTCCTGTGTGTCTTCTTTGGCTGTGACATCCTTCAGGTGGACTTTTTCAACCCTCTCTGCCCAAAATTTGGTTGTCCGTTTATGAAAGGAAGAATTGTGTTTCTACGGACAGAGTACAGAGCTCACTTTTTCTTCTCAGCACACATACAAACATGCAAGTTTAAAATTTTTCATACATAGGTTGGCCCCCACAGTCACATATCTTCTCTACAGGAGAATTTTAAAGACAAGAAATGCGGAGGAGAATCTTGATGCAGACACAACTGAGAAACTCAGTGCAACACACAGGCAAACGTTTTATTCCAATTCACAGGCAGATTTTTCACTGATTTTCCAATCTCATGCCCTGTTCAATTCACCACTTTTCACAAACAAATCATGCACAAAAAAGCTTCCCCGATCCTATCTCATTTTGAGCTTGAAATTCACTAAAAATCCCAGGTTTTCTTTCTTCACGACTGTTTTCTGTGTTTCTTGTAGAAGGCTCTCGTTTCTTGTAGAACAAAACTGCGCTTCTTGTAGACCCCGATAGGCGGGAGATTTTTTTAAAAAATGGCAGAAATCTCGAAAAATCAGGCAGGAATCTTGCAAAGGACCACTGGTTAGCTGATCTGGAAGTGGTGGATGCGTGCTTCAGTTGTGAATGTCGTGAAGGCGCAATGAACAAATAGTGGTGAGAGTTTTAGCTGAGCATCGTTTAACTGCAGTGTGATTCGTGTGAGAAGATGAGGTCGTCGGAATTGCATTGGCCCCATGAAGACTGCAGTGCTGTTATGAACCGTATGTTCTCTTCTTGTTAATCACTTGACATCTATTGCACTGGAGTTCAAACAGCCAACACTACCTATTTTTTAAAATTTCACGTGAGTTGACTATACACGTATGCTGCATGATTTCCGGCTGAGCGTTAGATAATTGGACAAGGCACTGTCTGAACTGGATGAGGGTGGAAAGTTAGTTGGCCACCGATCTTGTTTAATCCCAACCATCTCATTGTTCACGCAGTTCTTAAATTACATTCATGCAACAGAGGAATGGGTTTAGTCACGTACCTGGAAGTCGAATGTGTTTGTTGGTCCTTTTTGTTGTTGCATGCTCATATTCTATGGATGCATGCTGGTCTGTTTGCTGATACATGGCTTATTTCTTGGTGCAAGTATCCTCTGGCTGGACCTACGCTGCTGGAGCCTACTTCAACGTTCACATTTGCACCCTCATGCTGTTGATGCTAAATTTTTACAGGATAGTAACTTGTTTTCTCCATTGCTCCCGAACGATAGATCGGATTGACCTGCAACTTTTTGAGCATGCTTCTATCATTGCTATGCACCTCCCATAGAAAAATTGTGGTTAATGGATGTACATATTTCAAGAAAAATGGAAAATAGCTGAAGATTACATAGCTCAATTTCTTGGAAACCGTGCATTGGAATCGGCTAAAACTGCTTGGGTAGGTTACTATCACCTATATGCATCTCCCCATGAAATAAGTTTTGAAATGGATGCATGGATATGGAGAAAATGCAAAAATGGCTGAAGGTGATGGAGGCTAATTTCTTGGAAACCGTGCACTGGAATTGGCTGAAATTGCTCGAGAATGTTTCCATCATCCCTATACAACTCCCCATGTAACAGTTTTGTAAATGGATGCACGGTTTTCAAGTTAGGGAAAAAACAAATGTCAGCACCATGTATTTTTGCTTCAAAGCATTCTGCGGTTTTTTGCATAGTAAGAAAAAATGAGCTTGGGCTATAACGCAAACTTGAAATTGATGGGAGAGAGGTTTGAGGATTATAGGAGGACTTATGAACCCTTTAGGAAGCTATCATGTTCGCCAAACTGCATTTTTGAAATCCATTTCTAGCTCTCTGTAATTTCTACAAGAACTTCCTGTAGAACACATAGTTTTTAGGAAAGAAGCACAATGAGATGGAAAAAATAATGGAGAAGGGTAAGGGATGGAAACATGGATGTGTGCAGGCCTCATGGACATATTCCTAGCCTTCTGTTCCTCTTTGGAGATCAATTTTGGCTCGTTTGTAGGCTTCCTGTAGAAGACACAGAACTTCCTATAGAAGACACCGAACTTCCTCTGTCTTTGTTTTAAGCGATCCTCCTAACCTGCAATGTCCTTGCTGCAACCTCCAATTATTCAATGAAAATAAGGTTTATTTTTATTTTTCTCTTTTCTTATTTATTTTTCTCTTTTTTTTGAAAACAACTGGGGCGCCTCATGGAGGTTTTCACTCTAATTGCCTGCCCTGGGCACCTCCAAGGGAGGTTTTCACCCAGGGATCTTATTCTCTTTTTCTTTTCTATTTTTTCCAACCCATTTACCGCCTCATGGAGGTTTTCAATCAATGAGCCAATTTGAGGCGCCGCCAAGGAGGTTTTCACCTTAGATTTTTTCCCCTTATTTTCATTTCTTCTTTTTTTTTCCTTTTTTTTTTTTCTATTTTTTTTTCTACCCTACCTTACTTGAAAAAAAAAAATTGTTTTCAAGTATAAGAATACTTCCAATGGAGCCATGTGCACATCGAGATTAGAGACAAAATGATGTGGAGGCTTGAAATGCATGCTTTGACAGGTATTTGGATTTCAGAGACCAAATGATTTGACTTTGAAGGGATCAAGCATAGCTGAGGAAGAGAGTACTGCTGCAACTTAGTGACCGTCTGGAACCATATCTCAATATAGCTTTGATATCGTTGGTCCTTTTGCTAATTTGGATCATTCTCCATATCTTCTTCTATTATGACCTTCACATCTTCTTCTTTTTGCTGATTTTTCTCTTGAATACATGGAGGATTTGATGGTAACCATGAGGGAACTTTCTCGATCTCTGATTTTGATGTCTTCTCTTCATCAAGTGTAGCCCATTGTCCTTTGATCTCCTCTTTTGAATCTCCTTTTTGTTGGATGTGGTCATTCAATGCTGTCAATATTATCCCTGTTTTGCAATAATCTTCCTAATCTATGGTGAATATCATTGAGCTCAAAAGGGGTTGTTTGGACATGTTGTGCCTCAACATTATAATTGAGTTGAGCTACTCCAATGTGCAGATTTGGAAATGGTGGTACAGGTAGTTGAGTGGGGGTGTATATTTGAGATGGATGTGGATGAGGTTGTGGTTGGGAAAGCATTTGGGGTTGCCTTGGTGGAGCAAGAGGCGATGGATGTGGTTGAGCAAGTGGTGGAGGAAAAGGAGTGGGAGGAGTGTTGTATTGGGGCCACCACCCTTGATAAGGTGCATTCCACTGAGGTTGTGGCTGAGTGTACGGGTGAAATGGATGAGCAGCTGGTTGGGCATAATATGGAGATGTGAAGGACCAAGGAGGAGGTGTGGACCAGGAAGGATGAGCAGGGGGACCCCAAGAAGGCATGAAAGTGGCTTGATAGGGGTCATAGTAGGTCTGGGATGTCCCTTGTATTCCTTGCTAGTAAGGTATGGGTCCATGTGGACTTCTTTGGCCCCTTGGTACATGACTTTAAATCCGGGCAAGGTTGGGCATTGGTTCGTAGGATGTCTTCCTCACAAATGAAACATACCTCTACCGAGTGCAATGGACACTCGTTCTTAGGATGCTTCCTTGTGCATCTGGGAGAAAACATGGCCAAAGCCCTCTCAGCTTCCTCTTTCTTCTGTTGGATCCAGAAAGTATCCAGTTGCATGGCAAGAAACTGCCTCACCTCGCTCTTGAAATCTTCCATCTGATTTGAAAATTCGTTTTTGGATAAGGTATTGCTCCCAACATTTCTGTTTGCAACCATTTGCTCCAAAGGAATGTTTTCTTCTTCTTCTCCCCTAGAGGTTCTTCAAATATGTCCTGCTATCCACCTAGGGGTTCTTCTTAATCACAGCCATCGAAGAAGAGAGAAGGTTGGCTGTGTGAAGTAGTGGGGGTGTTGTGCAAACATTTTTCTAACTTATCTCTACTCCTACAAGGCATAAAAGGAAATATTTTTCGTTGCTTTTTGTTTTTTTCTGTTTGTATCTGCAAAACTGAAATAGATTGAACTACAACTAACTAAAATCTATCTTGCTGAAATGAAAATGCGGAATTGAAATGAAAGCAGGAAAGGACTAATCTATTTTGCTGAAATAAAATTGTAGGAATGAAATGCTAAGCTATGCTTGCAGAATTGAAATGCTAATCTACGCTTACAGAATTAAAATTGTGGAATTGAAATGCTAATCTACGCTCGCAGAATTGAAATTGCGGAATTGAAATGCTAATCTACGCTTGCGGAATTGAAATTGCAGAATTGAAATGCTGATATATGAAAGCGAGAAATATCTAATCTACGGTTGCTGAAATGAAATGAAAGCAGGAAATGTTTAATCTACTTTTGCGGAAATGAAATTGCAGAATGGAAATGAAACAACTACTCTACTCTTGCTGAAATAAACTACTTAGTAGAAGGTCCTAGTAGAAAATAGAAGAAAAGCAGCAATCACCAATACTCTGACGCTTCCCCGGAAATGGCGCCAAAAAGATGGTGGGCCCCAGTATTGCAGCAATAATGTTGTAACTCCTGGGACTCTCTTCTTTACTTTTATTAACCCGATAGTTCGTAACAAACTTGGAAGCGACAATGGTATATGCACAAGTACTAGCTCTTGCCGTGGCTGTCACTTGATCAACTGGCACAAGTCTTCTAGGAGCTTAAGCTAACTTCTATGAGCTCTTAGAAGAAGCTTTTAATAGATGGATGAAAGCTAACTCAAAGGAGGCTAATCTATTTGCAGAAAGAAACTAAAAGCTGAAAGGAAATGCAAACCTTAGTTTTACCAACTAACCCTACTAATGCAAGAAAAATGATGAAAGCAGTGGAAATGGGTGCCATTGACTTTTAGAAAGGTAAAATGCATGTGACTAAGCTACTTCCATAATAAAATCTGGAAAAAACATCTTTTTGCATTTTTGAGTAATTTTACAGAATTATTATGCATGTGTTTTAACTGTTTTTTACTGTGCAGAGGTTGTTGATGAAAGGAAATGGCGAGGGCGCTTGCAGGAGGTTGGGAAGGTGAGAAGAGGGCCTAAGGGGTCTCTAGCACCCTTTCAGAGAGTTTCATAGTGATCGGATCTCAATAAACCACTTTTGTGAGCTTCTACAGGAAGTCTGCAGGGGTTCTACAGGATGTATTGTAGCTTCTACAGGATGTTCCGAAAAGAGGATTTTGGAGGGTTGATGGAGGAAAAACTGTGGGAAAGTGGAAATGGAGGTTGGATAAGGATGTTAAGGGGTCTAGGACCTGGTGAATGAGGCTAAGAAGCGATTGGATTTGTTCAAGGATGGAGGGAGCAATGATGCACAAGAATGCAGAAATTAGGGCAAAGTGAGAGAATATGGAAAATGAAAGGCAAGAATTTGAGTTAGAGGACAAAGCAGGTTGCATTGATGGGGTAAGGGTAGGCAAAGAGGTATTACAGATGCTCTGTACACTATTTCTCAACACTGATCGAAGAAAGACTAGAAAAACCAAAGATCTAGCTATTTTAACCTACTTTGACCTAGAAACCAGAAACCATGATGGACAAAAGTTTATTGGCAACAAATCATGGAAAACAACTATGGAAACCAAGCAAGAATGGATCTAAGCATGTAATCACAGCTGGTACCAACTTTTGCAACTAAGAATCTAACACTAGAAATTGCATGAAGAAGCAAGAACAATGTTTTTATGGCAGCAAGTATGCCTTGGTCTCAACTCATGGTCCGAAGGAGGGAGATGTGAGATCAAGGGTTGCTTGATGGCCTTTTCTGAAGATATTTTCTGTACTCAAACTTTCAAATCAACCCGAAGCATGAAAAGCTATTTTAATCATAAAAAACGACCTAAGTAACAAAGCAAGATTTTAATCTAAATAACATAATTATTCTATGAATGCAGCAAAGACAGATAAAAATACACAAAGGAGGTACTGGGCACTTCGGTTGGGCCCAACCCCAAGAGCTACAACCTCCTAAGGAAGATTAGAGCTGGTGCAAGGCTAGATTCATCTTTATTGATCAAAATAATAGTTACATCCAAAAAACTGACTACAAGCAAAAGCTTGAAAATGCGTTGAAATGCAGAGCTAACCTACTGACTAAAATCGAACTAACAAAATGACTAACTGGCTAATTTAAATGAGGCCTTAAGCCTTCTTATTTATCCAAATGGAAGACCCCAACAGTCCTCCTAAACTTTACGAACTCGGCTGCCAAAACTTGCAGTTAACAACAACTTTACTAGCCTTGCTCGGTTGCCCTTGTGATAATCGATGTGGTGGCCTTTGAACTCTGAGCTGCTGGTGGAGAATTCGAGGTAAGGGCTCATAAATGAAGGGGACACCTTCCTACAAATCCTCTCCCTTGTTCTTCCACGAATTTGGCTACCAAGTGCTCATTAAAACCTTTGATTTTGTCTCAAAATTGACCAAAAAACTACATAAGGCACACATTAGAATTGTTGGCATAGTGACTAACCCAATTCACTCTATTAGCAGAAATATAATAAAAAACATGCAATAAACTAATGAGAATGGTGGATTAAGTCGAATTACGAGGCTAAATGAGCCCATATAATTACCCATTTCTGGGTCTCATCAATAATATAACTCTTTTTGGGCTCAGTTTTGTGCTGCTTAGTTTGTCAAACTCGGCCTGGGATCACAAAATCCTCTCTCACCAATTCAAATTCATTGCAACCGGGTGACTCCTAGTCCAAGTGAAGACCAAGAGGGACAAGATCCACCATTTTTTAGATCAAGGATGGAACCACTCCTACTTTCAAGGGAGTTTCTTCAGTTTCCCTTTTGTATAAATAAACTAGAAGAAGAGCTCATTAGGATTTGAAGTTTTTGTTCAACTTGGTGTAGCTATTGAGCTTCAAGAATGGCATTGTTACTTTAAAATTTTATGTGATGTATTAGACTTGCACTTTTTGATAATGATAAGTTGGATTTAAAGTTGTATCTGAGTTAGTTTCAGAGGGCTGAGACCCTTGGGTTTGGGACCAACCAAGAGGCTTCAATCTCTCTTTTTGTACTTATGTTTTTTCTTGATTCCAAGTAGTTCATAGCTTCTTGAATTTCAATAGAGATTAATCTATAAAAACCTGTGGTTACAATCTTTATATCACCTCTCTTGTGGGAGAATGAGTGGAAGGATTCACAACCACAGTCCAAAAATATTGTGTTTATGATTTATTGGAAATAGATTAGTGTTATTTGTCCTATTTTACGTTTGATTTCGATAGATTAAAAGTTAGTTTAGTGAGTAGATTAGTGGTATGGAATAAATTAGATGTTATTTAAATTCTACTCATATTTTCCATCCTAAGTTATCTCATTTTGTTACCGATATATGGATCCATGCATGTGTTTGATTGTAGGAATTTGTTGATCTGTAGGGGAGGACACCTATTATAGTGGCTACAACCACCCTATAAAATTTTGCTTATGCTTTGATTTTGGAGCCTTCCTTCTTATCCATATGGACTCATCTTACACTGACCCAAGTATTCATGCTTCGATTGAGACTTATCTTTTTCATTTTGCTTGTTTTTTCTTGTTTTCACACCTAACTGATCTTGTTAACTCACATGCTGATCTCCCAACTTGGTCTCACAACAATTCTTGGGTTGCCTCCAGAAACTGTGCAATCCTTGAGGGCAAGCAACTTTGATGTGAGAATTACGTAGTTCTAACTAGAAGTCAGCCTTGAGATCAGAAACTGCATAGTCATGGAAGGCAAGCTAGAATTGAGCCCAGAAATTACGCAATCCCTCACTAAGCTCAGAAACTGCACAATACACTGAGTCAGAAAGTTGCCTAGTTCCCTGGAACTACGCAGTCTTTCCCAGTAGCGTGCATGGAAAGTTTCCCTGTGTTAGCACTCTATATTTCTTAAGATTGTGAAAGAAATGCAAAGGTAACTACAAAACCACTTTCAAGTCTAGAAGCTAACCCTCCTAAACTTAGAGAGGGATCTTTCTATCATATTTATCTTTGTTTGCTTTTAGAATTTTAGCCTAGATGTGAAAGTTCAAGGTTTGGATTTTGAATTTGAAAGTTCAAAGTTTGGTTTTTGAATTAATTGTTTGGTTGTTTGTTTGATAATGTAGGAAGGGACCATTAGGAAATGGAGTCAATTTTCTTTAGGAGGATCCTTTCAGCAGTGACAGATGAGTTTAACAGGGCAAGGTAGGCAAATTCGTTGGATCTTATATGCTTGATGAGATGGGAAAGAATAAATGACTAAGTATCCATAAAACATAAAGAAATTAAGAATTCTATTGCTTAACTTCGGTTGATAACATCAAAATTGTTCAAAAGAAATAATTGAGTGTATTTAAACAAATTTAGATTCTTTATTTTCTTTGAACAAAATAGATCAGAAACACGTGAAATTACAGAGAAAGGAAAACACAATAACAAGAGAGAATATCACTTCACCAACAAAATCTAACATCGGAATCCTGAAAAGCTTCTGTATTACTGAAAATTTGTCCAACAGAACATGTGGAGCAACTTTAAATCAATGGTCCTTTTCTTCCATACAAAAATCAACCCTTACTACTTCGAAAATATGAAGTATTTATAGAAATATTACAAAAACATCTTGATTTCAAAATATCAAGGCAAAATCCTAAATTATTTAAAATTGTTTACACAAATAGTACAGAAATTGAGGAAACTGAATTTCTGCATCTGGTTGCCACTATTTATTTGGTTTGTTGTTGGTGATTGGACCTGAAGAATAGAAGCTGATTGTTTGAGGTCCTTCTAAAGATTCGATGATTGTTTACTCTAGTAACTCACACAATTTTTCCCACCTTTGTTCATCTCGCAGTTTAAACTTGATTAACTTTCAGTAAACCTCATCTACCTCTATGAATTTCTCAAAGGTAGGCTTACGGAGAAAAAAATGACTGATTTCATGTTTGATCAATAAATGGTAGCTTAGCCCTTCCATGAACGCATTTCCTGTTAGTGTGCCCTTGATTTTAGTAAATTTTGACCTATCTCTAGAAATGGTGTACAATTTATGTTCGTAATCTTCATGCTTGACCAATTTATCTCCTATTACTTGTAATTCATGGAGACCTTTTAGTGTAGTAGGTTGAATTTCCTGTGAAATCTCTTAGTGATGTTTTTCAGACTATTGCATTTAGTCTCCAATTGGAACATCAAATTTTTCTTAGTGAGAACTTTTCTCACTTCCAAAATGGCATATGTTTCGTCTTCTATGTCTAGTTTTTCCAACTCTTCTTTGGATTTTGAATTTAACAGTCTTATTAGAGCTATAACATCACTTGGTTTGGTGCCAAGGTCTTTCTTCACATCTACTATAAGTTTTTTTGATTTTTGGACCAACTCATCTTGTTCAAAGATGATTTCAATAGATGGCCATATCCTTGTGATAACTTCATTGATCTTTATTTAGATGTTTTCTTTGGCTTATGCAATGGTATCAACTATGATAGATTGGTTCTCCAGATACTCTATCCTTAGTGTGAGCTTGTGAATTTTTTGCAATTATGCTAGATATACATTGTCTACTTTGAGCTTTTGTTCCTGCAAATTATTTAATTTCTGAGTTAATTTCTCAATTTCTTAGTCTTTAATAGACATATTTTCCATGGCCTTAGCCAAATTTGCTAGTGTACTTTCAAACTTTCTTCCTATCACAAAGTCAACCCTTCCTTTATGTAGACAAACTCTACCAAATCCTCCACATGTTAACTCCTCAAATACTGCTTCGATCCAAAATTTCAACCCCCAAACCACAAAATTTTAGACCCACAGTTACAACAGAAATTTTGGCCCCTACAACTTGCCAAGAAACCCTAGAAAAGTCCCATGTGTGAGAGAGAGAGATGCTCCAAACTTCAATTAGCTTCTTCCCTGAATTAGGCCTTCATCTCCTACAATTCACTCTCTTTTTCATCCTCTTTCTCTTGTATATTGAACTTGTGAATGTGTCTCCAAATGAGTTGAGTTGCTTCTATTTATAGTGCTTCTGCTAGGTCGAATATCCGTATTCTGGACCAACTTCATCAGGGTACGGTAGACTTAGTGAGGAGGTGACAAATGACACTTTTGACTCAAGAATAATTTTATTTGCATGATACAAATACTTGAGAAGGGTATGATAAATGTGACAAAGACTCTTTTGACTCTTGGCAAAACCTAGAAGCCTTTAACAGAGGCTATGACCTAGAAAATAAATAAAAGAGCATGAAACGCATGCTTCAAAAATATTTTTCTTCTATAATAAAATTTCTTTTTATTTTCTTTTGACAAATACAGTTATGAAAACTGGTGCTAGTTACATTCTTCAACACTCCCTCTTAACTAGGGAGGTGTTGTGGTAAAACACAACCCCCCATTTTTGACTTGTTCGCTTCAAATAATGGGGGCCCTTTTTATAAAACATTTGGTTAAACGCCTTTTAGGACTTTTATTACCTCACAATTATTTTAATTTTTCATTTTTTAGACTTTCGTTTTTGCTTTCTTGGTTAAAATCAATTTTTAATAGGTTTTCCATTGATACTTGTTTCACTTCATTTGGTCAACTGGTTTGTAAATGGCACTCCTTTGAAGTCTAATCATTTATGTCGCTTGGGTTAAAAATGCATAAAATGTATAATATTCCATTTTTGTAATTAATTTAGTTCAATAATGCATTTATTTTAAATACTAACCCCTAGTTAGTTATTACTAACATTTTTATTTTTGCTTGTACAACCAAATCATGAAGGAACGAGATTTTAGTAATTTACTCTAATATTTTAAAATAAAATACTAATCTCGAAAAATCAAAATGTCAAAGTGACTGTAGTTTATATATATATATATTTCAAAGTACCTCTAGTCTAGAAAATTTCATAACTTAAATAAACCTCATGAAAATAAAACAATATAAAAAAACAAATCTTCCGATCGGATCGGAAGTTTAATGGTAACATTTTAAAAACCCTCGACCACTCAATCCTTCTGATTGCCGATCCCCCGATCATTAAAGGGCATGGGAGCTTTTATTATAAAGGCCTTATGATTTAAGTTTTATATGATTTGTTTTTTAAAGTTTTAAACTTTCAATCTTACGTGTAAATGAAATGAATAAAGTGAAGTAGTAAAATATATAATAAAATAAAAATTTTATTACATGAACGGATCGAAGCTTTCACATGTGACAAGTTTAAAGAACCTCGATATACTCCGTGCTCCCGATCGATTGCGAAAAGGGATAAGGCATTAAAACAAAGTCTCATAATAAAAAGCTTTGTAATTCATTTTGAGTTTTGAAATCCACTCACGTATGAAGTTAAGAGGTAGGAAGGATTAGTTTTAATTTAATATTTAATATTAATTTATATGTAGAATAGAATTAAGTTAATTAAATATAATTAATTATTGATTAGATTAATTTGTTTATAAATAGTTAATTATATTAGTCAGTTAGATTAATAACTAGTTTATTAAATAATTAGTTTAGTTTATGATTAACAATTAAATTATAATTAATTATTAAATAATTAGAGTCTAATTTAGGATTAGATTTTTAATTAAAATTTTCATTTTTTGTCCAGCAACAAAATTTCCATATTTATGCCAGATTTGACTTATCAACTTTGGAAGCTCATAGATTGAGTTATACTTGGCCAAATGAGGCCCAGGATGGCTCATTGGAAAGATAAAATCAAGGTGAACATTTCTCAGGAAGTTTCAATAATAGATTTGGTCATTTATTGGGTCGAAAATCAGGCAGAAGATCAAGCTCTGAATTTCTAAAACAAAATCAATTTTCTGAGCATCATTTTCTGCGTTTTCATTTGTCCAAGCCTCTCTTAAATGCAGATACATTCGTCAATGATATCCTTGGACAATTAAACCATCCTAGGCATTAATAGAGAGCTTATATTTTATTTTCAATTATTTATTTAAATTAAATTTTATCAGATTTGTATTAATGCTAGAAATGATATTTTGATTTTATTGTTGCACCTTAATTTATTTTTGCAGGAAAACAGTAAAAGGGATATGGAGAAAAAGATCTCAATGAATGAGAAGGCTCCAGCAATTAAAAATTGGAATTTTTGAGCAAATAAAATTGGATTGAGCAGATTTTTCTTCAACAAACTTTCATTTCAAAAATACCTTTGAAAATATTATAAATGACAGATTGCAAAGTGTAATAAGGGGCTACTCTCCTCTGCAATTTTGAACTTTTAAAAGCACTTCTTCAATAGGAATTTAGAGTTGTAGGAGGGACGAGAGAAAATCTCAGATCTGAGGATTATTGAGGATTTTTCCTTTGTATCTTGAATTATCTATGATGGGCACAGTTTGCATTATTGAAGCTCTTGTTTTGAAAGCAGAAGTTCAAACAATGTAAATGACTGTTGGAGACCAGGGTCAGAGAAATGGATTCAATAAATTGATATTTTTAATATTATTGTTTCAAATGCTAGTTTCATTTTTATGATAACAGAAATGTGTCATTTTATTCATGTTTGTGCACTTCTATTGATATGGGTAATTTTGCCTCAATGTTGTCTTATGTATCTCTAACCTTATGGATTAAATTCTGATTTCTGAGTAACTATTTACTTAGAAATATGTCTTATAAAACTAATTTATTAAATAGTAATGTGTTGTGAACTATTTCTGCATATTATTGTTTAATTATTGGATTTACTGATTTGATAATCAATATTGTTTCTGTGAATTACTTCCTGGAATGTTGTTGGTTTATTATTTCTATTAAGAGGTCTCAATAAGATGTGTTTCGGTATTTACAAATATCAGTTAATTGAACTACTTCTTTAACTTGATATTAACTAAAAGCCAAACATATTTAAATCCTTATCATTTAATTATCTTGCTGTTAGTTGGGTTAGACCTATATCTGCGTAATTGAGATAGGATTAAAATTAGTTCATTTTGCTTGCATTATAGAATAAGTTTTCATTTAGATTAATTTCTACATTCTTTTAAGTCCTCTTCTCAAAAAGGCAAAATTTTAGTTGTGGCTTGGTTGAACCCAAATCAGCGTAAGGGTCATTCTCTTGCCCGATCAATAAGAAGAAGTGATTTAATATCCCTGTCTATTGGTAGTTAAAGATATATCATAAACCAATAGCGATAGGGAAAAGGTAACTGAACCTAGTTAAACCAGTCGGAGCTACTACTCCAAACGGAAAAGGAGTTGCTTTAAGGTCCAGACCAGGTGATTATCCCCCAATGTTGAGGCAGACATTTTTGGCGCTAGAAGGAGAGCGTGAAACTTGTTGTCTATTGGAGTCATTTCAATTTTAACATTTTATTTAATCACGATGGCTCCTTTTAAACTTCCAATTTGGAGTTGTATCCATGGACGTGCATCTTCCAATACTCCACTCGGAGTGGTAAGACTCTTCTCTCAGGTAAAGTTTAATGGTAAGAAAAATTCTTCAGCTTTTAATAATGTCTTTCAATTTATTCGAAAAGTTTCAATTTCAAGGAATTGATGAAGGCATTTTATGTAGAATTTTTACTCTCACATTTGCGTCAAAAGCCAGAAACTGGTGTAGAACTCTTCCAGTTGCCTCAATTCATAGCTGGGATCAATTTGTTACAATTTTCATTTCTAAATTTTACGGCTATGATTATGAACAGGGATGTAATGAAATTGAATATCTACGAAGATTTGAAAATGAGTTTGTTAGAGATTTTAACATTCAATTTCATTTGAATTGTTCAAGATTTAAAGTCGAAGATAAACCTACGAAAGAAGAATCATTAGATTGATTTGAATATATTTTCTCTCTTCCTCCCATTCTCAATCCACATGAAATTAGTTCAATCTTTGTCCCATCCCTGTCCACCATATATGAGAATTCCAATATGGATGTGCCAATAAACTATGATGAAGTGCTCTCACAAGGCTTGGAAAATATTTCTATCCAAATGCAAGAAGGCAACAACAACAATTTTAGAGAAAGAGCTGCTTTGAAATCTGAAAATTACTCTGCGGTGAATTCAAAAAATCAGATTGCAAATCATCAAATACAAGCAGAAATCAAATTAAATAATAACATGCAAACTGTTATACAAATTTATGAATTTTTCCATGATGAGCAAATGCCGAAATCAGAGCAGCAAAGCAACCTTCTTCAAGAAATCACGAGTACACAAATAAATGTTCTAGAATCTAAAATTTATAGTGAACAGAACACACGAGTTCTCAAACAGAGACATTTTTAAATGTATTGTTTCAGATTCACATTTTTCCCTTTATCTTGATATTTTTAATGATGGTAATTTTTCCCTTCTTGGTATTAATGATATTTCAAAAAATAAAGAGGATGATCTAAATGAATTACCAATAAGTTTTTATTAAGATAGAGAAACAATTATTGATCATTCTTTTGCCATTAAAAAAAATAATAAATAAATAAATAAAAATTTATCCTCCTTGTTTTGATATATTGGACGAAACCGAAGGGAATTCTATAAAATATTGTAAAGTTGTTGATAATAATTACTCTGACATTGAGGATATTGATTTCTATTCTCATGAGAAAATTCAAATAACATCTGAGAATGAAGAACATTTCAATTTAGAAATTATTCCAACCAATCCTCATTCTAAAGCAGAAAATTATCTGCATGATTTCACTATTCGAAAAAAAAAACATTCCAATTTATGATTCATATCATGATCAAGCTCTCATTTCTACTCATAATCATAATTTTTCTAATTCACAAGTTGGAATTGACAATTATTCAAATTCCATAATTTTAGCCAATCCTTGTGAAAAAAGAAATTATTTCAAAACAATCCCAATTGTGTTGTAACATTAGTTGTGTCAATAATGATTTCATTTTATTTTTTCTTTTACACTTATTTTGTTTAAATTTAGATTTATTTTCTGATTTTATTTCTGATATATTTTTTGACACTTTGTGATGGCATATTGAGCACTTTAATAGTGAACTCCCAATTGACGCATGCCCTATTGGTAAATTGAAATTTGTTATTATAGTCATGAACATCAAAAGCTATTAATATTTCAATTTCAATCAATGTTAATGTTTTATCAAAAGCTTCTATCTTCTCAAAGGCAGTGTCAACAAGAGAATGTATTTTTACAATCTGGCCAGCAATCTAATCCAATTAATAATTTTCCATTTTATTTGACAAATTTTCATCCATTTTTCATTAACCTATTTGAAAATTGTTTGGAAATTTTTCCTTCAAGGAAGATGGTTAATAGCTTAACATTTGTACATAACACTAACAATTTTTTCCAGGCCTTTGAATTTAAAAGCTCATATCCCAATATGGCCTGTCATCTCTTGTTTGGAACATTTCTCAATCCTTAATGGAAACCCATCCAGATTTTTATGATCCAATTGGAATTCAGTTGGAAAAGACATTTCAAAAGAAGGTGATTGTAAATAAGCTGCTAACAATAACTGTGCATTCTCATTACAGATTTAATTTTCTTAGTTTAATTAGATTTGTATTTCTATTACTAACATTTGAACTGTGTGCATATAAAGGAATTAAAATGAGAGATTGGTTACGTTGGAAATATGACTATACCTAGCCATTTTCCTGCATATGGTTAGAATAGGAGTAGAATTAATGTAGTTAATTTATTTTCCACAGTTCTGCAGATATAAATAAAGCAAGCAATCAACCCTTCTCATATCATATACATGTTCAAGGAAAAATTTTCCTTTCATCAGAAAATTTTTAATTCTTGCATCCCATTTTTAAATCAAAAAATTTCTTGCAGCGATACCTCTACCCATAACTATATCTCTACCTATTCCGAATAATGTCTTAACTAAATTCAATTGAGTTTGCACCTGCCACCAATCACCTCAAAGCCACTTTTCTTAATTTCGAAATATCCTTATAAGATTTTCTTCTAAAATTTATTTGTTAAAAGTGTTGAGGATATAAAGCTTCATGATCTCATTATCCCATGAAATGTATGACTGTCTATTATAAGCTTAATTCCAATTCAATCATTATTATTCAGTTTAACCTTTCGCTGTAATCACAAGAAGTTCATATTATCTTCCTCAAAATTTGTTAAAATGACCTTAAGGGTGTCCATGGAATTATGTGCACACATTTGAATCTGTAATTATATTCTTACATAATGAGTGGCTTTATTCTGTTCTAATCTTTAGTTTATTATTTGATGTTGCAATACCCATCATATTTATTTACTAAAGGCATTATTGAACAGTCACTATAACAATACAGATTCTTCTCAAGATTAACTTGGAATGAGCAGAGGTAATAATTACTATTGCAATTCAAAAGGAGGCATATTTTCATTTCTGATGGATTCTATGAATTTCAAATTTTCTTAACATGAATAAACATATTTTATTTAGGCTGATTGCACACTCTGATTTAGAATAAATAATGAGATAATGTTGAATGAAGTCAGAATTTTGATAAATCCAAGGAAGGATTTGAAAATTCATGAGGTAAAATCTACAAACAATTTCCTTCCAGGTACGCATTTACAAGTTCATTTTCATCTATTATTAGTGTCTCTTTTCCTTAGTTTATTTTTTATTATTGTTCTGTTTTATTTGCAGGTTTTCATTTGTTTTCAAAACTTGAAGTAAGCAACGAACCCATTTCAAATTTGCAATAGATTCAGGGAAATTTTATATGTGATTCATTAGAATTTGAGCATTCTTTAACTTTGCTTTCATTCGTTAGAAAACCCATTGAAATTTAAAACAGTATTACAAGATTCATGTCGGAAACATTTCAGCTTGATTTTCATATTGTTGATACTACAATGAAAATATATTCACAATATTTCCATCCCACTCATCTTCGTCAACTATTTCATTATGATATTACATCATTTATATCACAAATGTATATATCGCAATATTCCATCGGAAGTGACTCTTAGTGTTTATCGATAAAGCATCGCTGATACAAGACCTCCAATGTGTTACCTCACTCATTTTCTCATAAAATGCCATATCGCATTTCGCATCTCGAAGGTTTTTAGTTGAATATACTTCCATTATCTTGAATCATCAATTTCCGATAATCGAATTTACCAATATTGTGATGTACACATAATTCTGGACCGGATATGAAAGTTAAATCAAGTTCATAAGAAATATCATGTCTGTTCAATCGCAATAGTGGTAGAGGCATAATTTTAAAAGTATCGATGTCTTGGATCTGTTATGATATTAAATGGTCATAATAAATCCATCGGATCCTTCATCGCATATCGGCATATCAAAATTGTTACATCGTGTACTTAATTTTGCCGATTACCGAGAGCCACGTCATCCATCGCCTCGCCGCTATCGCAAGAATCATATTGGCATTTCCAACATGACTATTTTTCAATATTCCGATATGCCGATATCGCTATCGCTTCTTAAATAAAATATATGGTAATGTTAACATGCTTTAGCATGCTAACCCCACCAGAGAGGCAAGCCCTTGAAAATGAAAGTAAATGTAGGTATAAGGTTCCATGTTCAAATCCCCAGTTTCTTACCCATGGTCGTGTGGAGGGGGATGCGCTTTTCACCTAGGGTTATAGTGGTAGCAATTAAAATCAACCCCATGTCATGTGAGTATGAGACCAACCCAGTTGCGAAATCCTCCAGACATATAAAACAAATATGCTTTATAGACATATAAAGCAAATATGCTTTAGCATGTTGCAATCTAAAAAATGATACATTTTTTCAAAACTTAATGATGAAAGTATTAGATCTAATCAAATTTGGATTAATCCTTCTCCCCTCTAATTGAAACTCATAATCAAAGAAGAGGGGGCATTCCAAAAATAGCAGTTTTAATCAATGTATGTAAGAGGGAAAGTGTAATTTTGAGTGCTTTATTCCAATTTTCGATAGAATAACTCCTTACAAGGGAATTACACATAGGTTTGAGAATCATTAATACGAGTAAACCATGAAATAAAAAGTATGTAAATAAAGTTACTGATGAGCCTCATAAATGGGTAATTATATGGGCTCATTTTACCTCCTAACCTAGTCAAATCAACCATTCCCTTAGCTTATTGTATTATTTTATTATTATATTTATGCTTATGGAGTGAGTTGAGTTAGTTATGATGCCATGTGGTCTAACATGTGTTTAATGCAGATTATTGATGAATTTTGAGGTCAAAGTCAAGGATCTAGTGGACAAATGGAAGCAATAACTTGAAGTGGACAAATGAGAGGACTTATGGGAGGGAATCCCCCTAATTTATTACTCCTCACTTCAAATTCCCCTTCATTCAGCTCGGAGTACAAGCAACCAAGTAATTCACTAGAAGGCAGCCAAGCAAGTGAAGGATGACTGATGATTATCATGAATTTTGGAAGCCAAGACTCCCTGACTTTAAGGAAGTTGTTGGTAGCTTCATTTGTATAAGTAGAGAGGCCTAAGGCCTCACTACGGCCATATTTTTGTTGGATTTTTGCTTATGTAAACTTTTCTCAAGTTCGAGCTTATTATTTTGTGACAGTTCATGTCATCTTGCTATTGTTTTGAAAATAAAGATGGAATTCTTTTTGAGTTAGCACTGAGTTACCTCAGAGGGTTAAAGCTCTTGGGTTAGGGCCAAATCCAAGCATCCAAGCTCCTTTTTACTTGTATTTGTATGTTTTATTTCAGTTATAGATTAGGTTGTTGTTAGATGTATTTCTTTTATGGTTAGGAATAGGTTGTTTTTGATGATTTAGTAGTTTGCTTCCATTTATGCTTTCTATAGCAGGTTAAGTAGTGATAACGAAAAAATTCAAAATGCTAGCACTAGTGCCTTGGCCTCTCTTCCTTCCATTGGGACCATGATTTGAGGCAAACACCCTCTTACTGCCCCAAAAACACAGATTATCCTCATTCATAGGACTTCTAGTGTTTGCAGCTTTTTAGTGGTTAATAATCTAGTTTTTCTTTGCTTCGGAACTTCTTCATCATGCTCACTTCTTTATTTACAATAGTATTCTTTCATGATTCCCTTTATTGCATCAGTTATCATCATTTCTTTCCATAGATCATAGTTTAGACTATTTTGATGCAAAACTCTGTTTTCCTAGATGCACTCATTTCATTGCTTGCTTGATTGCCTTGGTTGACTGTCAATTTTGTTATAAAACATATATCTTCTAGCATCAGGCTAGCCTATCATCCATCCCATCCTCCATCTAATCCATGCCCTACAGGTCGCCCAAGTCTCCCCTCAATTCTGCCTTATTTTCCTGCATTTTCCATAGAACTTCTTCCTCTCTCCTTGAGTAAATCCAATCATATTTCTCTTTCATGATGATTTTTGGTAGACTCTAGGTGCCCTAACACCTCATTCCTACCTTCATATACCTTTTCTACCCACTCTCACACCCTCAAAACAGTGAAAAATTCTCTCAGCCTCCTCCTATAGGCCTCTTGTAGAATGTTGTTTTTCCTCCTATAGATTTCCTGTGTCCTCCTGTAGATTTTCTTGTAGGATTTCTTTTGAAGTCTGAGTATGGTAAAAGCCTCCAGAAGGCCACTTGAGACCTCCTAGGACCCATCCACACCATCCTACATCCCCTCAAGTACCAAAACAACCCTCCAACGCCACCTATTTGCTGCCACATTCACAAACAATAAATTACATGCATGTCAAATTCACATAAAAATGCATAAAAATCCAAAAAGATGTTTTTTGCTCATTTACTTCTAAAAATAGCTCAGTTAGATGTTTTTCACTTCCTTGAGTAGGTAATGGCATTCTCTCCATGATTTTCATAGTGCTTTCTGCAAAATTTGGATTAGTTGGTTAATTTGGGTTTACTAGTTTTGCTTTACATTTCAGACTTTGTCATTTCTACAATTAGAATAGTATCTGTAGAATAGTATTTCCCTCCTTTCATCACACATAAAGCTTCTTCTGGAATCCATAGAAGTTGGCTTGAGCTCCTAGTGATCTTGCGTTGGCTGACCAAGTGACAACCTACAGTAAGAACTAACACTTGTGCATATAGCACCGTCGCTTCCAAGTTTTTTATGAACTACCGGGTTGATTAGAGTAAAGTAGTTAGCCCAGGAGTTGCAGAATTATTGCTGCAATACTGGTGCTCACCAATTTTTGGCATCATTGTCGGGGAAGCGTCAGAGTATTCTGTGATTACTACTTTCTTCTATTTTCTACTGCACCATTCTGCTAATAGTTTATTTCAACAAAGTAGACTAGTCATTTCTCTTCTTTCAAGTTCTGCATTTCCTTGCTTTTCTCTTCAATTCTACAAATTTCATTTCAGCAAAAGTAGACTAGTCATTTCTCTTCTTTCAAGTTCTGTATTATCTTGCTTTCCTCTTCAATTTTGCTAATTTTATTTCAACAAGTTCATTTTAGCTAGTTACAATTTGTTTTGTTCCATCAATTTCAGTTATGCAAGTACTATCGGTGTGGGAAAAAAGAAACAAAAACCAACCAAAAAGATTTCCTTTCATCCCTCGTAGGAATAGAGATAACTCAAGAAAAAAATTTCCCAACGGCCCCACTGCTTCACACATCCAGCCTTCTCTCTTCTTCGGCGACTGCGATCAAGAAGAACCCTTAGGTGAACAACGAGACATATTTGAAGAGCCTATAAGGGAAGAAGAAGAAGAAAACATTCCTTTGGAACCAATGGCTGAAAACATAAATGCTACGGGGAATGGAGAGAGAATAGAGGGTACCTTTCCCATTCGAGAGACCAATGGGGACACCAAAATGAAAAATATAAGCCCTTCCACGCTACCTCATTTCCATGTTTTAACTACAGAAGATCTTGACACCTTTTTTTTTGAGTTTGTTGTTATCTGTCGAACCGATGACTATGCTAAAGATGAGAAAAAGTTGAAATTGTTCCCTTCTACTCTTAAGGATGCAACATTGTGCTGGTTCATGGGATTACCTAGAAATAGCATCACAACTTGGGCTCAGATGCAACAAACCTTTAACGACAAGTATCGAGACTATTGTAGGTCAAAAGATACTAAAGAATAAATTTTCTGAATGACTATAGGAAGTGATGAGTCCCTGGAAAACTATGAAGAGAGGTTCTAGCTCAGTAACAAAAGGGTCGGGTGTACACTTGACCTTGAGCCTCTGAAGCTGGTCCTACTCAGGGGAATTTGGGAAAATCCTTTAGACACCCTCCATCTATTGGCCGAGGGAGACATCTACCAACTACCCTATGAGGACATAAAGACTATTTTTAGAAGCCATTGTAGAGCAGCTAGAAAGAAAGGTAGGGGGAGTCAACCCATAGCCAGTACCTCTTCCTCCAACTCATCCATTAAAGGAGAAATTGGAAACATGTTGGAAGACTTCAAGAGTGAGATGCTGCAGACTCTTGCCATGCAAATGGATGCCTTGGATATCAAAAGGAAACAGGAGGAAGCAAAGAGGGATTTGGCCATTTTTTACCCTAGATGCACCAGGAGGCATCCTAGGAATGAATGCCCATTGAACTCTATAGAGGTTTGTTCTGTCTGTGAAGAAAATCATTTTACAGATAAGTGTCCTTCCTTTCCTAGACTTAAAGATGTATATCAAGGGGTTGAGGGAGTCATTGAACAACTCTATTACATAAACCAAAGGAGGCCGCATGGACCTAGACCATACTAGCAGAGGATGCAAGGGACATCTTAGGCATACTACAACCCCAACCAAGTGCCCTCCATGCCTTCTTGGGGTCCCCCTGCTCATCCTTCTTCATCCACACCACCTCCTTGGTCCTTCACATCTCAATATCATGCCCAACCAGCCACCCATTCATTTCAATCCTATGTTCAGCCACAGCCTCAGTGGAATGCATCTCATCAGGGGTGGAGGCCCCAATACAACTCTCTTCCCACTCTTTTGCCTCCACCACCTGCCCAACCACAACCATTACCTCCTGCTCCACCAAAGCAACCCCAAATGCCTGCCCAACCAAATATGAATCCAAACAACAGACGGGCTCAACAAGTGTATAGTGGGGAACCTTCATGCCCAACTTATGTTGTGGAGATTCAGGAAATTAACTTACGATCTGGGAAAGTTCTCCCAGATAGCCAGCCTCCAACCAGGGAGGTTGAGGAAAATAAAGAGGAAAGCAAACCTAAAGCAAATCCACCCTTTCCTGAGAGACTATCCGTGACAGTCCAGCCTACCCCAGAAGAAATTGAACTCTTGGGAGAATTGAAGCATTTATGTGTAAAGATACCACTTCTCCAAACCATAAAAGATGTACCCATCTACAATAGGTTGATCAAAGATAATTTCTTTAGGCATCCAAGAAGGCGTAAGAGAGATGTCCCAACCATTAATGTCATAGGACAACTATCTGACCTGATGTTAGGGCAAGTAATCTGTCCAAAATATCTGGACCCTAGAAGCCCAGTAGTTGATGTCCACATCAATGGAACCATGATCTGACACACCTTGATTTGTATGGGAGCTACCATAAATGTGATGACAAAGGACACAATGCTCAAACTTAACCTCCAGGGCTCCTTAAGGAAGACCACAACTGTGCTACAGCTAGTAGACCGCTCCACTGTGACCCCTGAGGGGATTATGGAAGATGTGATGGTCTCCATTGATTCTTGGGAGTACCCTACTAATTTCTTAGTTCTCTAACCAAAGAAAAGCTCACTAGGTATCCTCTCATTTTGGGAAGACCCTGGTTGGCTACAACCGATGCCTACATCAGATGTTGAGCTGGGAACATGACCATAAAGAGTGGGCACATGTCCAAGCAGTTAATCCTATACCGTCCTGCCAAACACTTGCTAGAACATGATCTTCCTATTTGGTTGGAGGAGGAAGATGAGGATGAGGTCTATTTTGCACCACTTTGTACATTAGAAACCGCCATGGGGGAAAAACCGCAAGATGAGAATGATATGATTAAAAACCTGATTCAGAATCCACCTCCCAATGTATCACCATTAGAGGACATAGTAAGAGAAACCCAAAACAACCCCTCAACTGATCTCTGTGTGGCTGATCCTACTCCTCCCCATGTTAAAAATATAGAGTTCAGCCCAAAAAGAACATTGAAAATCAATCCATCCCTATCCACTTCTCAAGAGAAGGAACTATGTAGCCTACTGAGAAAACACCTAGATGTCTTCGCCTGGAGTTATAAGGAGATGAAGGGAGTGCACCCTTCATTATGTACTCATCATATATACATCAAGGAGGATTTCAAGCCAGTCAGGAAACCTCAAAGGAGGATGAACCCATCACTTAAAGATATTGTTAAGGAAGAACTACAGAAATTGCTTGATGCAGGATTCATTAATCCCATCTCTGACAATGAATGGGTCTCTCATTTGGTGCTAGTGCCAAAGAAAAATGGTAAGTGGAGAATCTATGTCGACTATCGGGAATTGAACAAAGCCACTAAAAAGGACCATTTTCCTTTACCTTTCATAGATCAAGTGTTAGATGGTCTGGCAGGGAAAAAGTTTTTCTCTTTCCTAGATGGGTTTAGCGCGTACAATCAGATTCAAATCAACCTGGAAGACAAAGATAAGACCACTTCCGCTTGTCCTAGGGGTACCTTTGCATACCGAGTCCTTCCTTTTGGTTTGTGTAATGCTCCAGCCACTTTCCAAAGAGCGGTACTAAGTATATTTTTTGAATTAGTTCATGATGTAGTAGAGATATACATGGATGACTTTACTCCTTATCACTCTAAATTTTAGGAAGCTTTATCTTACCTAGGAAAAGTTCTAGAGAAGTGCATTGAGATGAACCTGTCCCTCAGTCCAGAAAAATGTGAATTTTTTATGACTAAAGGGACCATGCTAGGTCATGCAATATCTCAACAAGGACTGCAAGTGAACCCGAACAAAATTGCCATCATCCAAAGGGTCCCACCTCCTTAAAAAGTGAGATATGTCAGAATTCTCCTAGGCTTAGCTGGGTATTACCAAAGATTCATTGAGGATTTTAACAAGCTAGCCTCTCCTTTGTTTGGCCTCTTAGGCAAATATGTTGAGTTCATATGGTCGGAAAACTATCAAGAAGCCTTAGATACCTTGAAGAGCAAGCTAGGCACTGCTCCAATTCTCAAAGGCCCAAATTGGGCCCTACCTTTCCACATTCACGCAGATGCCTTGAACAAAGAAATAGGAGCAAACTTGGGACAAATTGATGAAAAGTTGCCTTATGCCATATACTTTATAAGCAAAAACTTGTCAAACGTGGAGTTAAACTATACAGTGACCGAGAAGGAACACTTAGCTGTCATGCATTCCTTAAACAAATTCAAACATTATATCACAGGCTATCAAACCTTTGTGCACACTGATCATGCTGCAATTAGATATTTAATGAAAAACCAGATGTAAATGCTTGCATTATTAGATGGTTGCTTTTACTGCAGCAGTATGATTTGACCATTATTGATAAGCTTGGTAAAGAAAATGTTGTTGTTGACTTTTTGTCTAGAGTAAATTTGCCTGTAGGTGAAGAAGGAATGGTAGATGACCAAATGCCAGATGAACATCTGTTTTCTATCTCAATACTATCTCCATGGTTTGTTGATATAGCAAACTACTTGGTTTCAACACAGTTCCGACCACATCTGTCCTCAAAAGAGAAGAGCAAGATAGTAAGGAAAAGTGCCCCTTTCACCTGGATTGGGGGCAATCTCTTCAAACCTGTCATGACAGGCCTTGTGGAGATCATTTTGTAGCAAAAAGAACTTCCTTCAAGATACTGCAAGCAAGCTACTATTGGCCCACTCTTCATCAAGATGTGAGGAGATATACCAGCCAGTGTGATCGATGTTAGAGGATGGGGAAAGCTACTCCAAAGGATGAGATGACCATGCAACCTCAAGTGACCTTTGAGCCATTTGAGAAGTGGGGCATGGACTTTGTGGGTCCTATCAACCCTCCTTCAAAGTAGAAACAATACATCATTGTGTGCATCGAATACCTGAAAAAGTGGGCAGATACAAAAGCAATCAAAGCAGTGACAGAGGAAAAGTAGCTAAATTTTTGAGAGAGAACATATTCTACAAGTTCGAGTATCTAGGAGAGTTGGTCACAGATTAAGGTAGTCTGTTCACTTCCAATTTGATTGAAGACCTGCTCACACATCATAGAATCAAGCACAATACTTCAACCCCTTACCATCCACAAGCCAATGGACAGGTGGAGGTCACTAATAGAGCATTGGAAGGGATCCTGATAAAGGTAGTGAGCAACAGCATAAAAGACTGGGCAGATAGATTAGTTGAGGCCACTCGGGTCGACAACACAACAAGGAAGACCACCACAAGATTCACACCCTATGAGCTGGTATATGGGAAGAAGGCTTTGCTATCAATAGAATTTGAATTCAATACCCTAAAGATGGCAACCCAACTGGACCTAGACCTCAGACATGCACAAAAATAAAGATTACTTCAGCTCAATGGATTAGATGAACACAGAATGCAGGCCCTTCTCCATACAGAGGTAGTTCAGCTTTAGAGAAAGATATGGCATGAAAAAAATATCAAAGAGAAGCAATCCCGAAAGGGAGATTGGACACTACTCTAAGATTTCAAGGGCAAGCCAAGGACAAGATGGATGGGCCCCTACACTGTGGAGAAATGCAATGACAATGGTTCAATTCTGATCATAACCATTGATGATGAAGCCATCCCCATGCTTGTCAATGGACACCGGTTGAAAGTCTACAAGAAACCCCTCTCCAAGTGAGAGTTCATTGAATATTTGAATAAGACAGTGATGGTAGT
The DNA here is from genome assembly GCA_000404065.3 of Pinus taeda. NCBI lineage: Eukaryota > Viridiplantae > Streptophyta > Pinopsida > Pinales > Pinaceae > Pinus > Pinus taeda. Next base: position 2,640 of record APFE030887316.1, on the reverse strand, counting down.
GGAGCATGTCTTAGCCTCCACTTCACCCACTCACTGAAGAAAAATAAAAAATAAAAAAATAAGGACACAAGTGAAAACCTCCATGAGGCGCTTGAGGCCCATCATTGGGTTGAAAACCTCCCTGAGGCGGCCCAGTGATGTCAAAAAAAAAAAAGAGAAAAATAAGATCCCTGGGTGAAAACCTCCCTTGCAGGCGCC